>WBZZ01006285.1:170000-245000 GCA_019918135.1 Paulinella micropora
TCAACAAACACGAGGAAGGATGTAAGCAGGCTGGCGCGGAATTCATCCCCTTTGTCATGTCTAGCTTCGGTGGATTTCGAACGCATGCTCAAGTCTTCATGAGGAACATCGGTGAGCAGGCAGCATTCTATATGCAATCGATCTACACTCCGCAAGCGTATGCTCTACTGATCAAGACTATTCTTCATTTTGCAGTCCATCGCTGGAATTACATCAACTGGATGCAACAACTCAGGAAGTCCAACTGCCTACATCCGCACAGACTCCCATATCACAAGTGACGAGCTATCAACCTCGCAGCTGCTTTCCCATACAGGGAATCGCGTTGATTTGAGTTATTAGCTTTTAGCTAGTTTAGATTATGAGCACGCTGACTAAGATTATTAATATTTATGAATTAGCTTCTACTATTTGTATAACATTTTACTATTATTAAAATATTTTTTATGGGGGGAAAAAAAGTCTCCTCCTGCTCTTTGCTTGTTTTGCCTGCGCATGCGTCTGTTTGTTTTCTTTGCTATTGCTTTTGTTTTTATTAGCATATATTTTAACTCTGCAGCTGTTTGCTCTCATTTCTAGATCTAGATCTACTCTGTCTCATTTTACTAGTTGTATTATTGAGTTCACTACAAGTTCAACAAACTAATTATTAAAATTCTAAGTGATGAAAAAAAAGACTGAAAATTCTCCTTTTTTCGCGGGTGGCAGGAAGCTTTTTTATTTATTTTCATACATGTTTCAACAAATGATCATGATTGCTTGTTGCGACCAATTTGTTGGTGAACGGAATATTTAGACATACTTTACCCACAAAAATCTGGCAGGGTGGCACATCACATTTTTTCATTAGCATGCAGGTTCATAATATTTTAGTACCTCACAGTAAGGTGCAGTTTGTCAGACAGCACACATTGATTGTGGAAAGTTTGACTGGAAAATTCCATAAGTTCATAGCAAAAGTTGCACGGAACTAGGCAACGGAAATGTGGAGCTTCGAGAGTGCCATGCTGCATTCGGAACCAGGGAGGAGAAACAGCTCCACTAATGCACACAAGCTAGCACTAGCGCTGATATATATCGATATAAGATCAGCACCATCATCTCCACGACCTCTCACAAGGTCATTAACCACTTCATTGTCTCAAACAATCATATCACAGACTGCAAGAGCACAAAGACCATATGCTACAACCCCCAAATTCGTTACCACTGTTCTCTCACGACCAGAGAATCCAGCCTTCATCATCGGGGGAAGTGGCCGAGCAGACAGGAGACACCACTCCTGCCGCGATTACGCACACGTTTGCTATGATGCAGCAGGGAAGTACCCCTTCGCAACTCGAACAGCAAGTACTTATACTTGATTCGGAAAAAGTACAGTCCATCGGGATGCAAGGGGTGCAACTAGAACCACCGCGGCCGACTACACACACCCTTCATAAGTGCAAAGGGAAAAGCGGAAATAATGCTGATGGCGACCTCACGTGCTTCGTGAAAAACGATTGCATAGGGACATCTCAGGACAGACTATCAAGCAGTGTCGAGTTGCATTTCCCGGTGGGTGCTCCCCACTCAGCCGATCCTACTCCCTCCGGGGAGAGTGAGGCGAGCGGGAGCACGCCTAGGCCCAGCATGTTAAGTGCTAAAGAGGATGATAGAGAAGCGCCCACCAGGGGGAGTGTTCGGTCCGCGCCAGCAAGAGCAGCTGATATATCACCCCAAGGCACTGCAATGGGTACTGAGGTCGAAGCATGCATAACTACATGCCAATCCTGCAAGCATTCAGTGCCAGACGAAGAAATTCATCAGATTGTGTGAAGGTGTTTGCATCCGATGGAGACGTGCAATATATGCAGCACAGACGAGTCGCGGAACTCACTTACGAAACGATGTGTAATCGTTGCACTACCAATCAACTAGCATGTAGCAGTCGCAGCTCATAGGGTTCCAAGAGCTGTTTCGGCGCTTTGGGAATGTCATGGTATCGGAAGGTGTGCGCTCTTTGTTGGTCGGTCAGTTTTGCCCAACCAGTGATAATCTTGGCCTGTTCGAACTGTGCCTTGGTGAACGGTCACCTATCACAGGTCCAGTCCGGCTCATATACGTACGTCACCACGTGTGAGAGTAGATTTCCCCGTGGATGCCAAGTCAGTTTATCGTTGACTATATGGAAAGGCTTCTGCTTTATTGCCGACTGCATCCTCTATGTTCGATGCACATATGTGGCCCGTACCGTTCCGGCGACATATACATTGCGTCAGGGAGATCACACATTAGCACACAGTTTCTGTTGCTATTGTAAGTGACCGTTCTTAACCCGCCACACACCACCCGGAGTGAAATCTCGTCGGTGGACGCGTAGTGATAGGCGTCACAGCCTCACATGCATTGTAATTCAGATAATATCCGGCGACATACACATTGCGTCAGGGAGATCACACCTTAGCACACAGTTGCTATGGTATGCGACCGTTCTTAACCAGCCACACACCACCCGGAGTGCAATCTCGTCGGTGGACGCGTACTGATAGGCGTCACAGCCTCACATACATTGTAATTCAGATAATATCGTTTTTAAGTATTTTATTAATTAGTGGCATTAGTGGCACTTACCAGTTTAACAATTACATACGTCATTTGTCAATTTAATCAGTACGAACAGATGGTTATTCATGACGCAGTATAGGTAGAACTAGTTAGAGTCATTCAGTCCCTATTATAATTAGTCACAGTCAATCTTAGTCATTATTTACCTCGATCTAATTAGTGATTTGGCATATTTCTAGAGTAAAGTGGAATACGATTGTATTTTTAGTAAAGTTTAGTTCCAGTACTTAGGAAGTAGAAGAAGGATTATTTTAGTGTCATTTACTGACATCCTGAACTCAATCTGCAGGAATTCCTCAGAAGGAATAGTCAGTCCATTATATTCATTTCAGAATGCTTCAAGTCGTGTGTACTACGGATTTACGTCCGGGACACTCCTCTGATTTCGAATTTCGTTTTTATTCATTTAACGAACATGTTACAGTTGCAGTTTATCACGGTTATGCAGCCTTGATCGCTAACGACTCTATTAGCAAAACCTAGACCCCCAAACTACTTACCCTCGGGAGCGTACCCACGCTCAAGTCAAATGATCGACTTTACTAGGAATGGAGATTTCACTTCCAATCCTTCACATACGAAGACAGTGCGGAATTGGGAGACATGGTAACCTTAACGCAAGAGGAACCAGACAAAGCTGCTGAGTAGCTAGATACCCCTATGACCCTGCAGTCATCCGTGCAGCAGAAGACTGGTCAGATGAGTCCTCAGAGGACGAACCGAATTCAGAACCCCAGAAGGAGAAAGAAAAACCCAAGCAAGGCAAAGATGCTTCCTCTCAGAAAGGTAGATGCTCTTTACTCCTGTCCGCACAAAGACAAGTGGAAAAAGAGAGAAAAGCAAGACGAGCGCAGACCATGAAGAAGAGAGCACACTCTAAGAAGAAAAATGCAGACAAACAGTATACGCAACGACTGCGCAGATTTGGACTTCAGGTTTCAGTCGCTTTCATAGCACCTGTCCTAGTGACGATGTGCATGAGCGTAGAAGATAGAAGCCCCATTGGTATGTTAGTCCCAGTCGAAAAGAGGTATGGTGGCAAATCACCTCTCGATATGATTATAAGATGGTAAAAATACATTATTGCCAGCCCCAGGAGAGACCTTGCTTATTGGCTTGGTGAGAACATACTCACAGAACTCCAGATACAGAGATACTATGGCGATAAAATTCCTATGGACTTTTTCACTACACAGCTCTTGTATAAGCTCTCACTCCACCCGGCATTCGGATGGCTAGACGCTCTCATGATCCAGTTTGAGAACAAGAGGATAATTTCCCACGCCGAAGTGGAAGATATGCTGACAAAAATCCAGATTAAGTATAAACTAAAACAGAAAATTCAGCGAAAATTCCCAACAGCAGGCAAAAAAACCCTGATAAAACTGGGAGAACGCAAGACCTCGGAACGGTCATTCGTGTCTGAACAGTCAGACAGCGAAACAAAACGTTGCTTCAACTGCAACTGAACGAGCCAATTAGCGTTTGAGTGTAAACAGAGCTGCACCAAGAACAGCTGCAAGAAAAGTAAGAGCAAACATCCCAGAAAGGATTGCCCTCTCTACAGAAAACGCAAGCAAACAGGCACAAAACCATCTAAAAGGTCCCCCAGCCTTATTCTTCTCTTCCTCTTCTGGGTCAATGCTCCCACCGAAGAAAACGAACGCAGATGGGGAATCGTCCTCCTCTTCTGTCTCGTCCTGATTCTCGTGTTCTGATCGAGTATCTTCTTCTTCCCTTTCGTCCTGTTCGTCTGAGGGTTGCTCAGCGACAGCGACAGTGGTTCTAGGCTGCAGGCAGCTAGACAGAGCAGCAGTCAGCATATCAGCAATAAGCAGATTAGCGGACAACAGAACAGTAGTAGACAGACTAGCAGCAGCAGTCAACATACTAGCAGACAGCAGAACAGCAGTCGACCCTTGCACTTTTCTGTTGAAGGCCTGATGCATCTCTTTCCAGACCAGACTAAGTGTGACTGATTAAAGCTGCTGACGCAGAGTCCGCTAATCAAGGCTCGATAACCTGTTAGATTATTATTGTTAATACAATAATCTATGATAGCAACTACACTCTATCAGCAGTACTACAGCTTCAATAAGAAAATGCGCCAACAGAACATACCACGTAACTTGACTGGCAGGATCATAAGTAAAGTCTCTACCGACACCGTTACTCTGATACGGCCTGCCCTTAAATATTAATTAAGATTTTTAGTTTCAGCACCTTAAGTGTTTAACGATGTGAGTCTCGTCTTGAGAACGAGGGGATTGTTGCCACTAGCACTGATTTCACGATGAGTTTATCATATGTATTTTAAAAAGTACTCTAAGAATCTTGCTACGTATACTAATGCTAGTTGTGCCGGGACTTGCGATCCACTGTCAAAATCATATTCTCATTTCTGCACAGCTATGTCCAAAAATTTTTAAATTTCTCTTTATACATTATAAACAGTAAATCATTACAAAAAAATTATTCACATTCACCGAGGATAACGGTTGTGGTACTAATTTATGAATATTAATCTTAATGCTTCTACTATAGCTAGTATAGCTACGATATATACACCGTAAAACTCAGAAAACGATATCGATAGGTCCTATGCATAAGCGTATAAACTAGATAAACTACCCAAGTATAGGCGAAGCGTCACGAGGAAGCGCGAAGAGCACCGAATGGTACATATGAAAAGCTTTGCAATTGGTGGCACCCATGCATATGACAAAGAATGTGACACAAAGCGTCTTGATCGCGCAGTTGTACCACTAAAAAACCACATAATTATAAATAAATCATTTACTAGATTTATGAAGCACTTAGAAAATATAACAGCTGTCAGCAAACGCTTTTATTCATAAAGCTGTCAGTGAAGAAAATTTAAAGCTGTTGCTGAAAAAAATATAAAAAAGTTTAGTCCACAAAAACACACCGAAATCTACTTAATTTAAATTTGTGAGTTTTACGCATAAATCTTATGATAAATTCTTTTTGCATTCCTTGAACTTGATCGCGAATCTCAAACATACTTTGCGTCGACGTTATCCTTACTTTTCTGCAGTTCTGGTCATGGTTTTTTTAATTTTCTATGCTTTTTTATTATCTATATATATATAGCGTTAAAGTTAACGTTTTTAAATTTCATATATCACTATGACACGGGATGTCAATGCAGTGCATTGAAATTTCAATACAGTGTATTGAAATTTCAATACAGTGTATTGAAATTTCTGCAAGCATTGAAACTTCAATGCATGATGCATTGAGACGAATTGACGTTTCAATGCATGCATTGATATGTGAAATGTGTGTTTCAATGCATGCATTGATTTTCAATGCATGCATTAAAATTTCAATGCAGCACCGATTAATGCGTGCATTGATCTTCAATTCGTTTCAATGCATACATTGATATGTGAAATGTGTGTTTCAATGCATGCATTGATTTTCAATGCATGCATTAAAATTTCAATGCAGCACCGATTAATGCATGCATTGATCTTCAAGGCATGCATTGAAATGTCAATGCAGCATAGAAATGTGTGTTTCAATGCATGCATTGAATTTCAATGCATGCATTCAAATGTCAATGCAGCACAGATCAATGCATATGCATGCATTGATTTTCAATGCATGCATTAAAATGTCAATGCAGCACAGATCAATGCATGCATTGATTTTCAATGCATGCATTAAAATGTCAATGCAGCACATAAATGTGTGTTTCACTGCATGCATTGATTTTCAATGCATGCATGAAAATGTCAATGCATGCATTGAAATGTGTCTTTTCAATGCATACATTGACTTTCAATGCATGCATTGATTTTCAATGCATGCATTGAAATGGGTAATTCAGTGTATGTATTGATAAACAGTAATATCAATGCAGTGTAATCATTTTAATACCAAGAACGCCTTTAACTAGTAAGTAAATAACACGTTTAACGAGTAAGTAAATTAACTTTTTAATTTTTTTGCTCATTGCTCCACTCCGTCTTCATTTCTGTCATCATACATTTCTTCCACCTTCTTCATCTTCTTCACTTCGGTCATCACACATGTCTTCTTATTCTTCTCCTTCTTCTTCAACATCATCTTCTTCATCTAATTCTTTAACTTCCTCTTCCTCTGCGACGTCGTCTTTCTGTTCATCATCTTCTCTCACGACGATCGATTTCTTCTTTCAACCGTGGCAGATTCACTGATATCTAAGTCCATGAAATAGAATCGAGTGTGCGTGTTTGGAACCGGAGCAACGATGCAAGGAAGGTCAAGAAAGCTGACAGGAACAAAAGTCAGGGATTGTTGGGCAGGCAATGTATCGCCCACCCACAAGTGATCATCTTGCTTTCTTGCGCGCAAAAGCACACGCGTACCCATTATACGCAACGTGAACATACCAGTGCACTGCATCTGCGTACCTGCCTGCCACTGTAACTCCCCAGCAGCGGCGAGGAAACGTTTGCTTGATATTCTCAACAGTGAGAAAGCAGCAGCCACCCGCAAAGCGCTCACCCCTTACAGACCTGGTTGACCTCACCAGGAATCCCTTGCACCTCATAAACTTTGCTAGTTTTATGTTTGTTGCGGTCAGTACTGGACGCTGACCCAACCCTTGCCAACCCGGTAGCTGCCTCCAGCAGCTGTCCATGAACTCCTGCAGCTCCACGAAATGCCTTGGTTTCGGCAAGAGCAGTCGGCTGAAAATCAGGTTGTTTGCCACGTCTTTGAGTGCGGCGTTGCATGCGTAGCTGAGATTCTTCTTGCCGGAACGGAAGCATGGCATGATCAGCTTATCCTTGACGTCAAGATTTGCCTGGCGCAAGCTCTGCAAGGTCCACATTGGTGCCGCATTTCTCCAACGGTTTATGAAAGTGTCCTCCGAGTGAACCAGATTGTGCACTTGCTTCTTAAGTTCTCCTCCTTGGTGTTCCAGATCGAAAGCTTGCACTTAATCTGCTAAATCACTCAAAGCGCCGCGGAACTTAACACCTGCAAAGTATAACAGCAAAGGTTTCAGTACAGAGTGCGAGGACATTTTCATGCAGAATGCATTGAAATTTCAATGCACAATGCATTAAAATTTCAATGCATGCATTGAAAATTTCGAAATGACTTTAATGCATGCATTGAAATTTCAATGCATAGTGCATTGAAATTTCAATACATACATTGAAAATTTCGAAATGACTTCAATGCATGCATTGAAATTTCAATGCATTTTGCATTGAAAATTTCGAAATGATTTCAATGCATACATTGAAATTTCAATGCAGAATGCATTGGAATTTCAATGCATGCATTGAAGATTTCGCAGTGACTTCAATGCATGCGTGGAAATTTCAAAGCAAGCAAGATATTAGTTGCAGCCTGCTAGATTTAGGCAAAGAGTTTCTGATTACAGCTTGGTAAGACAACGCTAGTGATGAACTAGTGAGTGCCGCGCGCGCTGGCCAGGCCTGAGTGCCTGATTTGCATCCTGCACATTTGCTGCGTGACGTTTGTGCAAGCATGCGTCTTCAGTTCCTGGCGTGGCAGCGTGCAAGGTGAAACGTATGTATGTATGTATGTATGTATGTATGTATGTATGCACGCAGGTTTGTATGTATGTATGTATGTATGTATGTATGTATATGTGTATATATGTGTGTGTATGTATGTATGTATGTGTGTATGTGTGTATGTATTTACTAGTAGAGAGAGAGAGAAGAGAGAGAGAGAAAGAGAGAGACAGACAGAGAGAGAGAAAGAGAGAAAGAGAGAGAGGGAGAGAGGGAGAGAGGGAGGGAGAGAGAGAGTTTGCGGTGCAGGTGGTGGGAATTGTGGTAAGCAACATGAAAAAATACAAATAATGAAATAAGTATCACAAGCAGCTATGAACAAAAACATGTAGTGACAGATGGACAAGAGAACGAAAGAAAAAATATATAAATAAATAAATAAATAATAATATTAATAGTGCTTCTCTGTCAATGGCTGATGCAAATCTGCACATGCGCCTCCATCGTCTCACCCGTGAGGGGAGTACGAAGAATTGACGATAGGCTCTAATGACACCCCCGCACGGGCAGTTCCAACACTTCCAGACGGGCCGGTATGTTCAATGAAAATACTGGTGGCACCGACGGGAATCGAACTGGTGACAGGGCCCAGATGGTAGAACTTGACCACTGGGCTATCACGGTGTCCACAATAATAATAATAATAATAATAATAATAATAATAATAATAATAATAATAGTGCTTCTCTGTCAATGGCTGATGCATTTCTGCACATGCGCCTCCATCGTCTCACCCGTGAGGGGAGTACGAAGAATTGACGATAAGCTCTAATGACACCCCCGCAAGGGCAGTTCCAACACTTCCAGACGGACCGGTATGTTCAATGAAAATACTGGTCCAGACGGATCGGTATGTTCAATGAAAATACTGGTGGCACCGACGGGAATCGAACTGGCGACAGGGCCCAGATGGTAGAACTTGACCACTGGGCTATCACGGTGTCCATGATAAATAATAATAATAATAATAATAATAATAATAATAATAATAATAATAATAGTGCTTCTCTGTCAATGGCTGATGCATTTCTGCACATGCGCCTCCATCGTCTCACCCGTGAGGGGAGTACGAAGAATTGACGATAAGCTCTAATGACACCCCCGCAAGGACAGTTCCAACACTTCCAGACGGACCGGTATGTTCAATGAAAACACTGGTCCAGACGGATCGGTATGTTCAATGAAAATACTGGTGGCACCGACGGGAATCGAACTGGCGACAGGGCCCAAATGGTAGAACTTGACCACTGGGCTATCACGGTGAATAATAATAATAATAATAATAATAATAATAATAATAATAGTGCTTCTCTGTCAATGGCTGATGCATTTCTGCACATGCGCCTCCATCGTCTCACCCGTGAGGGGAGTACGAAGAATTGACGATAAGCTCTAATGACACCCCCGCAAGGGCAGTTCCAACACTTCCAGACGGGCCGGTATGTTCAATAATAATAATAATAATAATAATAATAATAGTGCTTCTCTGTCAATGGTTGATGCAAATCTGCACATGCGCCTCCATCGTCTCACCCGTGAGGGGAGTACAAAGATTTGACGATAGGCTCTAATGACACCCCCGCAAGGGCAGTTCCAACACTTCCAGACGGACCAGTATGTTCAAGGAAAATACTGGTGGCACCGACTGGAATCGAACTGGCGACAGGGCCCAGATGGTAGAACTTGACCACTGGGCTATCACGGTGTCCAAGTAATAATAATAATAATAATAATAATAATAGACTTATCACTCAATTGGCCTTTGATCCTGTCGGACATGTGCCTCCATTGGTAGCACGGGGCCGTTCGGTGACGCGGCTCCGCTCCAAAGACTCGACTGGCGGTGCAATGTGCAAATGAGCGTGCTGTGCATGTGCAAGTGGGTGCAAGGAGTGAGAGGAGTTATCTGCCGAGAAGAAGTCCGCGACGCTGCGCTGACCTCCACCTACAACAGATCTAGCCAGACATTCTACCTGACTAGGCCTTCCCCTCCTTCTACCCACCTCCTGAACGACCGTGAGGTCGATCACCTCCTCCTCCTCCTCCGCCCCCTCTGCCTCCCTGATCTGCGCCTCCAACTCCTCCCACTCCTTCCAGATGGTGGCAACAAACCTTCCTAACTCGTCCTCCACCTCTTCTGGGACAGGGATAAACAAAACGCCGAGCATTGCCGCCATCTTTTCATCCTCCCCCTTCAGCCATTCCTCTTTGAAGAGCCTCATCTCCTCCTCCGCCTCCCGCAGTTCCCTGTGATAAAGCCCTCCTCGATTCAGCATGAGGGGCTGCCGGGCTTGCGCCTCATCGATAAACTTAAACAGTGCCTCACGAGAGCTCGCAAACGTTGGGCAATGCAGCAGGAAGTGACGTAACGACTCGTTAACCTCAGTGCCACACAAGGCGAAACAGCTTGAGCAGTCCGGCGAGCATGAGCCAAATTTGGATCGGTAGAGGCGAAGCGATTGTTGCAGCTCAACAATCGCCTTCTGATAAGGTTGTGACTTCCCCAGCGCCCGCCAACGTGGGAAAGCAGAGCGGGAAGACATCTGGCTAAGCAGCACCCTAAGCCCATCAGAGTGCTTAGCCTGCCGCTCCCAGCCAGCTACTTCCTGCCGGACAGACCATTGCTTTACCACCTCGTTCCAGTTCGCCAGAGCGGCCCGCCAGTCCTTATCATCTACCGTGCCATCTTCGTTCACGACCCGCTTGAGCGCATCCAAGCCCTCCCGCAGCCTGTGATCTGCTAAGATCAAATTTTCCGTATCTTCCTTCCATTTGCACCGACCCGTGTTGTAAAGCCTGCGTGTTAGCGCTGTGTTGCCCAGTAACTCGATGCGCCCTAGGAACCGAAGCCGGGCCGCCTTGGCAAGGATGCTAAAACTCGGCGTGCGGCCTAAACCCCTGGTGATGCAGCCGCTTGTGCGCGTACCAACACCCAAGATGACCCGCAGGGGCACTACCAACGCGCCCTCCAGCTTACTCAGCTTGTTGGCGCCCGGCAGATCCCAAAAAGCCGATGCGTAAAGCAACTTTGCGCCAACCATTTGCTGCCAATTCATCAGCCAAAGACGCGCTGGAACTTCGTGGGCAATCCAGAGGGGGTAGTAGGCAGCCGTTCCCGCTATAGTGACTTCCGCCGCCCGCTTCGCTTGCGGTTTATCGGAGAGGGTGTCCGTGAGCAGAACTCCCAGGTATTTGTAGTGGTCGGTGACGTTGAGAACCTTGCCCCGGAACCTCACGCATGGGGGCGACTTTTTTGACTTGGCGTGCCCGTATATCGGCATGACTTCCGTCTTGCCCGGTTTCAGGTTGATTTCAAGCCGATAGTCCTCCACGAATGTCGCCACGACATTTACAATCTGTTGAAGCTCCGTGACACTATGCGCAATTACCGCAACGTCGTCGGCGTAAAGCAGGGTCCGTATGTCTTCGATGCGGTTGAGGTCCTCGATCTCCAACTCTTTCGCGATTCGGACCGTTAGCTCATCCATGAAGACGTTGAACAGCGACGGTGACAACGGCGACCCTTGCTGAACTCCTATCTCTTCCAGCACTTCACCAGTGAGTTCGCCATCGACTAGCACTCGCGATGACGTTCTTCGGTAAAAACGCCGCAGAATGCGATAGAACTTGCCCTGTACCCCCATCTGGGTTAGCCTCTGAAACAACCCGGCCCGCCAAACCGTAGGGAATGCCTTTCTTAGATCCACGAACAAAACGAAAGAACGGAGGCCAGCTTGTTGTCTAAGGCGCAGACGCTCCTTAAGGACCAAAATCTGGTCCCCCGTACTACGTTTTGGCCGGAACCCACCCTGCTCTGGGCGAAGCCTGCCCGGCTGATCGATGAAAGCCGTAAGCCTCGTCGCCATAAGGGACAGATACATCTTACCCAGACAGCTCAGAATTGCGATGTCTCTCCAATTTTCCGGATCGGTGGGGTCGCCTCCTTTTGGGATGTTGACGATAATCGCTTTGCCCCAGTCGCTGGGGGTGTATTCGCACGATTTAAGAAGCGCACCAGAAAGCTCACAATCCGCGTGCCTCCGTACTTGAGCATCTCGTTCTTGATCTTATCCGGTGAGCACGCTTTGTGATTCTGGAGATTTTCCTGGCAGAGCTCCACTTCCTTCTCGGTGTAATCATAGTCCAGCGGGCCCGTCTCAGTCCGGATTTCCTCGGCTTGCGCCATGGCCTCGAATTGGTCGCGCAGGTTGTCGTTATACTGGAAGGTTTCGCGGGCCTTCCGCTCGGGCTCAATCCGCGCTGCTTCCTCATCGGAACCGACTTCCTCTACACATGCATCCTCCAAAAACTGGTTTTCTTTGGGGACCACCATACGTCGGCGGTATTCTTCCCATTCTTGTAGTTTTTCCCGGAGTGTGCATGCCAGAGTGCCATCGGGCTTCCGAACAGGAGCAGAAGCTTTGGACCGCCGAACCCCGCCCAAACGCTTTGACAGCTTCCAGTACGTGGCCATGGTAGCGCTCCTGAAGTTGGCAGCGTTGTCATTCTGGACCCGCTTCCACGCTTGCTCCTTCTTCTCCTTGCATAACCTTCTGACCGCCTTCCTCGCTTCTTTATATCTTTGCCAGGCCTCTCGGTTGGCCTCATTCCTTCGCCAGAGGCCGTATGCCTCTCTCCGTCGCGCAATCGCTTCCCTAAGACTCTCATCAAACCATGCATTAGTAAACCCTGGCCTAACCACCCGAACTCCCAAGACCTTCGCGGCTGCGCCCGTGAAAGCTCGGACCACTAAGCTAGCGACCCTATCTACCTCCTGCTGAAGATCATCCGGGTCCTCCACTGCTGATAGATCTGGGAGGCCATCTGGCAACAGCCCCGATATACCAGCTGCAAAGGTCTCATCGTACTTCAACCTAAGCTTAGACAGCTCACTCTCCTTACCCTCAACTACCCTGCCTATCAAGCGCTCTGCCTTGGATGCTTTGTACCTCTTTACTTGCTTTTTGGGGGGTGGCTGTCCCCCCCAGACCAGTTCCGCCCACACAGCTTTGTGGTCGGTATCAAGGTCTACCTCGTCGACGCCGAAGCTCGCCTCCTCCGCCAGCTCGGAAGAGACGCAGATGTAATCCAGCAGATGCCTTCGTCCACCTACATTTTCCTGCCTAGACCACCAATATTTGTCCCCCCGTGGTTGCGAAAACCCACTGAGTTTGCGCAACCCCGTGGCAACAAGCATCGCAGCCAGCAACTCACCATTCTCACTCCTAACCCCTCTACCCCTCTCATCTATCTCGCCAAAGGGGCCCACCACTCCCTCCTCCCGCGCTATTCTGGCGGGCCCCAGCTTAGCATTAGCATCACCAACCGTAACCACATGACCTTTGGTGGCGAAGTAGGAGACGGCCGCCTGCCACGCCTCATAGGCTGCAATAGATTCCTCTCGTTGATTTTCTTGGGGAAGTAGCCGTTGCCGACGAACACATCCGACGCCGTCGCGCTCCCAGACGACAGCCTCACCCACAATTGCTGTGGGTGTGGAACAGGCGCCTGTACAATGGTAGCGCACGGTGCCAGATAGTTGGCCACCAACGTCAAGACTCCCCCAAGAGACGCGAGCCCGCACCAGTTGCAGCCGCTTTGCCGAGGACTGCGAAGCCGTCGACTTGGAGCTTCTCCACCTTCTGCGACGATAGGTTGTGCTCCTGGACTCCGACGATCACCCAGCCTCGCTCCTTGTAGTGCTCCGGCCATTCCCCAAAGCCTGGGCTATCCGCACCCACTTTGCCTTGCCAATTATGTGAGGCCACCCTCAGTGGGAAGCCTTTCACAAATTGGGAAGAACGAAGCTGATGCCGATGCCTGCGCTTCGGTTGAGCCCGCCTGGAGCCCTCCGCCACCCTCCACGGCCCATCCTGCACCCTCCGCCCCAGCTCCTCCAGCTCCCGCATCCCGCCCCACTCCGCCAAGGGAGATTCACCGCTTGAGGCTTCGCCCTGGGGCTCGTCGACTTCCACGTCGAGCACCCAGTAGCCAAACCCCTGCTTGCGAAGCTCCCTCTGCATCTCTACATACTGGGCACCCCCCCGTGCAGCCCGCTGCTTCTCTCTTTCCCGGAAAGTCCTACCCGTCGCAACGTGAACCTTTCCCGTGAAGAACTTACGCTCCCGCAGCAGCCGCACCATCTTCTCCGCCTCCTCACAAGACGCACATTTAATCCGCAAATGTCGCCCACTACCTCTGCCCGCGAATTCCACCTCGACTTCCCCGAGACCGAGAATTCGGAGCTCTCGCGCCATGACCACTGTCTGAGAGACATGCGATAGCCCCCATACTATGCAACATCTCTTATCCAGCTCATTTCGTACCTTCCTCCGCCACCTCCTCGGTGGCGGTACCGCTTGCCACACGCCGTGACCAGACCTTTCCGGACGTGACTTCTCTTCCGAGGTTGGGGAGGGTGATCGAGATGCAGCAGGATTGCTGGCTCTACGTGATTCAGGTTGCCCGTCAGGTACGCGAGCACTCGACCACCCCACCCCGGCCGAGTAGCCATCGCCACCCGCAGGCGCACTCCCACGGGGAACGTCTAAACCTGAAGGATTACCGCCTTGACCCATAGGGCCAGCACTAGCGGCCGCGCTCTTCGCATAAGAACCTGACATAAGTGGTATGGGACCCCGGTGCCGCATTGATCGAGTTGTAAACTCGATAAATGAGGACCCAGGTGGGGTTATTTAAAGCTCAACCCTTAAAAAGCATACGTGTACGTATGTATAGGAATACACACAAACACTCACCTGCATCCGTAACCAGGCACGAGGCAGACCCGCTGTGCATCATCGAGGTAGGTGTCGTGGCAAACCACCCTGCGTCCGATAAACGCTGCAAGTGAGTCATCTACCGAGAGCACAGAGTGACAGGCCCGTGCACGTGTACCCACCACCCCATAACCCTCCGCCAGAGCAACCCCATGGCATCCGCAGGATGAGCACGAAGAGTGCTGAGAGAGAGGGTGAGCCAGGAGCCCCGCTCCGGTCCGTCGTTACTTTGGTCATTTAGTCGTTTCAAGGCTTGTGGTAAGGTGTAGGGCCTCTCGCCTTCGTACAAACTCCGACCGACAGTAGTTTGGTTGACCATCCTTCACGGTGACCCTCTGAACACAACCCCCTCCCCCAGTGCCCACCCCCTCCCCCAGTGCCCACCCCTTGTGATTCCAGAGGCCACGTCGAGCCAAGAGCCATGAGTATGATGAGCAACTCACATGAGTTACTCTCAGTAATTGGGACCCGTCTCATAAATCAATGGAACGCTTATCGTGCGCCCCTCATAGGCTCAGCCCGCCCATGTGAAAGCTAGGCCTCGCCCAAAGCAAAGCAAAGCAAAGCAAAAAAAAAAAAAAAAAAAAAAAAAAAAAAGAGAGAGAGAGAGAGAGAGAGAGAGAGAGAGAGAGCGAGAGCGAGGCCGCCGTGGCTCGCCCGCAATCCAGCTGGGTGCACCTCGTCACAACCACTCATCGGCGTGAGCTCATAGCTGTGTGCGACATAGGTACAAGAGCAAGAGGAGAAACAGTGTGCCAGCGTGGATGTGTGGGTGAGGCAGTGCGGTGAGGCAAAGCAGCGATGCCAGTCGAATCCCTGGAGACGGAACCTAGCATCAAAAACATCGTATAAGTCTACCCCAGGCCTCCATCCACCGAGTGGTGAGCTCGATAAAAGAAGACCCGAGTGGGGTTATTTAAAGCTCAACCCTTAAAAAAGCGTAAACATGTACGCCGCCAGGAACCCAACAACAATAACATACCAGCCAGGAACCCAACAACAATAACATAGCAGCCAGGAACCCAACAACAATAACATAGCTTCCGTAACCAGCCTTCAGGAACCCGCCTCAGTTACCCGCCCCCGTAACCAGGCCAGAGACGTGACGTACTATGCATCATTGAGGTGTCGTGGCAAGCCACCCTGCGTCCGATAGAAGCTACAAAAGAGTCATCTACCGAGAACACTAAGTGACAGGCCCGGTCACATGCACCCAACACGTCCCGACCCTCCGCCAGAGCATTCCCATGGCATCCGCAAAGTGAGCACGAGGGGTTCTGGGAGAGAGGGTGAGTCAGGAGCCCCGCGTCCCGGCAGTCGCTCCTGTGGCAGTTGAGTGATTTTTCAAGGCTTGTGGAAATGTGTGGGGCCTGTCGCCTTCATACCCACTCATACCGACAGTAGTTTAGTTAACCAACCTGTCCAGTGACCCACTGAGCCCAACCCCCTCCCTCAGATAACCCCCACCCCCCGCACCCCGAGTGATACCAGAGGCCACCCCGAGCCAAGAGCCGTGAGCGTGGTGAGAGAGCTTCTCTCAGTAAAAGTTCCCGTCTCATGAATCAGTGGAGCACTGATTATGTACCCCTCATAACAAGCTGCCAACGGCCCCAACCCCGCCGTGTGGCGGTGACATCCAACCATGTATTGGTGCCCCCCAAAATAATAATAATATTAATAATAATAATAATAATAATAATAATAATAATAATAATAATAATAGTGCTTCTCTGTCAATGGCTGATGCATTTCTGCACATGCGCCTCCATCGTCTCACCCGTGAGGGGAGTACGAAGAATTGACGATAAGCTCTAATGACACCCCCGCAAGGGCAGTTCCAACACTTCCAGACGGGCCGGTATGTTCAATGAAAATACTGGTCCAGAAATAGACCGGTATGTTCGATCAAAATACTGGTGGCACCGACGGGAATCGAACTGGCGACAGGGCCCAGATGGTAGAACTTGACCACTGGGCTATCACGGTGTCCAATAATAATAATAATAATAATAATAATAATAATAATAGTGCTTCTCTGTCAATGGCTGATGCATTTCTGCACATGCGCCTCCATCGTCTCACCCGTGAGGGGAGTACGAAGAATTGACGATAAGCTCTAATGACACCCCCGCAAGGGCAGTTCCAACACTTCCAGACGGGCCGGTATGTTCAATGAAAATACTGGTCCAGACGGATCGGTATGTTCAATGAAAATACTGGTGGCACCGACGGGAATCGAACTGGCGACAGGGCCCAGATGGTAGAACTTGACCACTGGGCTATCACGGTGTCCATAATAATAATAATAATAATAATAATAATAATAATAATAATAATAATAATAATAATAATAATAATAATAATAATAGTGTATCTCCTGCCAATTGCTGAGCCAAAAGGCCATGTGCATCCAGTCCTCCATTCAATAAGGAAAGTCTCCACACCAATCGGTGGAATAAAGGAAGTGACGGCATAGAACATTACTCTAGGAGCTTTATACCAATCAGCCCATGGAAAGGACCGATGGCCTATGTACTCCCTTAGAACATTACTCTAGGAGCTTTATACCAATCAGCCCATGGAAAATAATAATAATAATAATAATAATAATAATAGTAATGAAACAAATAAACAAACAAGACCAAACCACCAAATGAACTATTTCTGATTTTTGATGAGCCTGACACTTGTGACTTCCGAAAAGTCTGATGAGCCGGACACTTATGATTTCGAAAATATGTTGTTTATCAATGCATGCATTGAATTACCTATTTCAATGCATGCATTGAAATTTTAATGCAGTGCTTATCAATGCATGCATTGAATTACATATTTCAATGTTATGCATTGAAATTTCAATGCAGTTCTGAGCAGGACACTTATGACTTCCTATTTCTGATTTATGATGAGCCGGAAACCTGTGACTTCCAAAAAGCCATTGTCACTTTCGTGCATGATCAACAGTCTTGCAGTCGCCACTACAAGCACGAAGTTCCTCTTATCTGTCGTGATTGCTGTTTGGTTTGTGGTAATTAGTGTTTGCTTTGTGGTGTTTCGTGCTCCCCATAAAAAATTCAGAAAAAACCCTGCGTACCTTTGGCGCCGAAGCACTCATAACCCAATGTATTTTTAAATCCGGTAGCTTAGTTGACAGAGGCAGGGTTGAAGACCGGGACACTTTGGTAGTTCGCAGTTGAACAGATTGTGAGAGATTTATTGAGTAAAATTATTACCGCCAAACTGAAGGCGGCAAAACCATAACATGTGACTGGCTGACAATGCCAAATTCATTAATTAGGTCAGTCGTAAATAATTGGTAAATCAGTCCTATCGACATATAATAATGACGTAACTGTCATATCACGAGTAACTGCTGTCAGAAATTATTCTAACCGTTATTGTAATGTAAAGCTCCCCCTAATTTCAGAGGTAGTTACCAATAAAGTCACTAGTGAGGTAGAAGTCACAAATATATTCTAACCTTATCACTAGAGTCATAGGACACCTCTAATGAGCAAAGGCATAAGCATCCTCAGTAATGCTTACTTGGACTGATGTCCAGACAGTCTGTCTGCCCCCTTCTTGAACAAGGAGGGGCTAGCGATTTTCTTTGAGAGAACATCGGCGCGATTGTCTGCTGACGGGACCCAACGCATCACAACCTCCCCCTTCCTCATCGCCTCATTCAAATGGTAATGCCTCAGAGCAATATGACGCAGCTTCTTACCAAACACCGATTCCGGCGCAGTACACACCGTAGCCTGATTGTCGACATTGAGGGTCGGCGTCGCCATCAACTCGTCTTTCAATTGGTTTTCATCCGACCAAGGCAGCCCGAATCATATTACGCACCGACTCAAGATCATGCAACACCTCCGAAGCCGCATAGGTTTCACTCTCTTGCGTGCCTGTGGCCAAATGCTTCTGATTGGGTGCCTGTGGCCAAATGCTTCTGATTGGAAGCCCTCACCATCACAGGCCCATCCGCCAGGAACACCACACCCCCTGTTCGCGAGTACATGCGACTTCCATTTCCTAAGGACGAATCTGAGTCCGCCTCCGGCGTACGGTTGCCATTCGACGAGAACTTAACACCCCTGTTCTTGACGAACAGGAAATAGCGCAATAGCTGCTCCGCCGCTCGATAATCGAACTTGCTCCTGTCGGACTGATGCTCAGCCAGGTAACTCAACGGAAGAACCGACTCCGGGCAACTCGCCTTCAAGTAGATGTAACTCCCTACAATCTCCTGTGGCGAGTACTCCCCCAGCACCGGCACCATCTTCGATCCCTCCGGCAACCACGGCGTCTTGGCCGGCATCCATGGACGCCCGTCGCTCCTCTTGAACCTTGCCATCAACGTCTCCGTATACTCGCGTTGGTAGATAGATACGGTGTATTCTCCACCCTTCCTACTAACCTCAAACTCAAGCGAGAGGAACTGTTTGACCGGGCCTAGATCCTTCACGTTCCCCCACTCCTCGTTGAGCTTCTCCACATGCTCCTTTCGGCTTGCCTTAGACGCTGCAGCATGAATGTTATCATCGACATGGTACGTCAATACTTCAGTCTTCTTCGTCTCAGGATCAATCCTTCCGAACATGACCGGCTCCAGGATGCTCTGCACGAAGCCCATCTTCTTCTGAGTCGGAACCACTCGGTCGTTCCAATAAATGTGGCCAGAGGGCTTCAAACCGTTGACCCCCCCAAGAGCTTCCCATACCACATTAGGTGGCGCGTATCCAGCCGGAGGTTGCAGCCACACCGGTACCCGCAGCTTTACCTGCGGGAACGCACTCTCCTCGTCCATTCCAAATATATCAAGGTCCTTCAATACCGCAAGAGCACACGTAGACCACACCAACTCAACTTTACACGTCGGTAGATCCACTCTATCGTACTGCCACGCCGGTTGTCGGAAACCAATGCCAGCAATCCTTGACTTTGTATCCACTACCGGGCCATCGACCGTCGCTCGCTTTTCAAAGTCGACAAACCTTGTTGGGACCAGTGGTTGCCCCGGAGGCTTCTCTGACACATGACCACCCAACCTGAGGTGCTTGTCGATGTCCTTGAACCTTGAGTCGTTAAATTTGCCTGAGGCAGTAGCCTCTCGATGAGGAATCGGGACCGTCACCAAGTATGCACCAGAGCGGAAGTTAGTTGGCTTCGTTGGCTTCCTGCTCCTCACCCCTGCAACTATGTTGGATGTGTCAATGATGTTACCTGTCCACACCACTGGCACCCCCCTTGCATCTCTCTTCTGGTCCGCTCCAGCACGACCCTGCAATGCTCCTGAACGAGGCAAAGGTGCACCAGCAGCTGCCCTTCCGACCTTCCCATCAGTAGCCCCTGCTCCCACCTTTCTGGCACGACCACTACTCGACCCCTCGTCCCCAAAGACCACCAGCTCCACAACCCCAGCTTCGTCAGTTGGAACACCATCACGTGCAGAAAACACTTCCGGTCCGTCCGCCACGTCTTCCACTATGCACCCCTCTTCCCCGGTATCATTTTTATCTTCACCAGTTACCACTTCCAGCAATTTGTCTAACAGTCGCTGTTCACTTGCAGTAAAAAATGCACCGGGTTTTTCGCCCTTTTCGGCCCCCTTCTCTCGAACTGGGTTGGCAGTTTGGAAGCTGTGTTGCAGTGACGATGCCATCTTGCCCCGTGGGTAGAGAGTAGGCCAGCCATGTACAGTAGAGTCCCTGACGACCATGTCCGCCGTCGTCACCAGCTTACCTTTGTAGTAACTCCACACCTTATAGGCTGACTCCTCTGTGCTCACCCCCATGAACACTCCTGGCACTCCCTTCTCTTGGCCCTTCTTGCCACCCTTGTAGTACACACATAAGCACCCAAAAGGCTTCAGGATGGAGAAGGGTGGAGCTGGCCTTTTGTAGAACATCTCGTGCCTCGTCATCTTTGCCCCTGCTCTCGCTTGCATGTTGATGAGAAAGATAGCATAGTCGACCGCCAGAGGTAAGAAGTAGACAGGCACACTCCTCGCGGTTAGCAACGTAGCTGCCAATGAGAAAACAATGTGAATCCCTGCCTCAGCATACGCATCCTTATTAGGGTCCGCACGAACGGGTAACCGGGGCTCAATCCCCTCACTTCTGAGGAAATCTTTCACCGCATTCGAGATCCACTCTTTGTCCGTCCGGAACTGTTTCATGTCATTCCCCGTCTGGGTCTTCGACCACACCCTCACAGCAGCCAGCTGCTTGACAGCAATGTCTGATGCCCTCGTGTGGTTCCAATGCCCTTTCAGGTATCCAGACACGTTCTCCACAAACAACAGGCAATACGGCGTGTTGCCGTACAACGGAAACGGTATACGACCGGTACCATCTGCACTCCAGTCCTCTCCCGTCTTTGCACATAGCGTTAGCGACGCCCCCTCAAATGACGAGTGCTTAGTAATCTTAGTGGTAGAACAGGCCAAGCAATCACACCTCAGGGTAGACGCCTTTCCCTTCGGTGTCAGCCCATTTTGCTTCAAGAATTGACGTGCCATCGTCTCCCCAAAGTGAAATATGCTATTTATCTCACTCATGTCCACCGTAGTACTTGGTTTCATGCTGGTAGACCAAAACGCAGTGTTGCATTCGGGGAACGGTGAGCATTCCTTCTTCTCTTTCCTCCATCCAGGTGGGTTCGCCACGTGAAATCGGTATTGACACGTATCAGCATCGAAGCTCCCAGTCAAAATCTTTTCGCATGCCTCTACCATTACCTTCTTCCTCATCACGAAGAATTCGTCATCTTGCATTACTATTGTGTAACCCGTTCGCTGTAGGCGACCAGATGAGAATAGCGTACGATCAAGGGTAGGTAAGACGTAGGTCTCCCCCATCTCCACCTCCTGCTGCCCACCTTCTCCATTCATGCCTGTAAACGACGTATCCCCCATCGCCACAGTTTTGATGAGCCCAGAGATCCCTCTCACTGCCACCCCCTCCTCCTGTCCAATCTTGCTTAGGGCGTCTTCTATCGGAATCATGTGCTGCGACGACCCACAGTCAAGATAGACTTCATACAGGTCCTGCCCGGCCATTACTCCATCTTCAAAGGCCATGTGAGCTGTAGGTCCCTTGTCTTCTTCTCCACCAGTAGAGGTACCTCCTCCATCGCGATGCAGCCCTCCTTCTTGCATAGACCTCCCTTCCTCGGTCATTTCCACATACCATCTTGTGCATTGTCGCTAACCAACTGCGTAGGCGGCGTGTTTGGTGGCTTCTTTTCATCATCCATCACATTCCGGGGTACTGGATCACCTCCACCGCCCTCTAGTGTGATGACCGTTCGCTCCTCTTCCCATCGTCCAACTCGTCTTTCACTGTAAGCCGACTCCCCCTGTCCTGCAATCACATCACTAGTGCCACCACTTCGACCCATCGTCGTAGCTGATGTGTTTAGCCCAGCACGCCGTTGCGCCAACGCCTGCTCTGTAGCCTCAATCGAAGACAGTTGATATACCCAGGGGAAGTAACGTTCTTTGGCACGTAGCAACACCCGTTCCGGTTCCGAGGTCACATGCCTCTTCGCCTCTTGCAGTATGTCCCAGCTCGCCTGTACATACTCGTTTGCTTCTTTGGGCGGGCCCATCAGCAGCAAGATGTCGTTGTACCTCGGTTGTAGCGCCATATCACTCTCCCCCACGTCCGGTCTGACGGTACAATACCTCAGCAGCCTTCTGTAGGCCACATCCCCTCTTCGTCTCGTTTCATTCAGACTATGAGGTCCCAACCCCCGAGGCTCGCGGCCACTCTCGACGACTTTAGCCCAGTCTTCCTTGCCTTCGTTCTGCGTCCATTTGCAGAACTCCTTATGGGCTGGGTAGTCGATTCTCTGGCACCCTCTATCGCAGTACGCCACCATTTTGCATCTAGAGCACATCTTGGGCTTGGCAAGCTGGGTGACACTACACGCTTCACATTCCAAGGGTACCGGCGTGTCTTTGCCACAGGGTTCAGCCCCCGACAGTCCACTAGCCCATTGCTCCCATTCGTCCGGAGAGATGCGGAGATTGTAGTACCACTTCCACCAATGCAGCTCCGCCAGGGGAGCATTGTTGAACACCGTACAGAAGTCGGCCACGTTCACCGTCCCATTGCTTTGGTTCCCTTCAGCCTCGCTCTCCGGTGGTGCCACAAAAACGAACCTCGTCTCATTCTGAGCCATAAATGCATACCCACACGTCTTCTCACCCTTCTTAGGTATCGCCCGCAGTCCCGAACCATCCGCCGCCGGAGCCAGGTACTCCTCCTCACCCACTGCATATCTTGGAACAGGATCAACCATCGTTGCTCGCCTTTGACGTCTTAGATCAAACGCCATACACGACACGGCCGCGGCGGGGGGGTTCCTCGGGGCACCAGAACCTTTGCGTCCTTGGTCTCTCCCTCCATTTGCCGCGACATCTTTCTTCTGTTTTTCTTCCTTAGGAATTTTCTTGCGGTACCTGTCCTTGAGCGTTGGGCACGACTTGCCCACATGCTCGTGCCCAGGTATGCGACACTTCTCCATGCACCTGAAGTACTTGTGGCCTTTTGAACAGTTGTAGCACTCCAGCTTCGGCCTATCGCTCTTGCCGCCCTTATCCCCCTTGTCGCTCTTGCCAACTTTCGCTTGCCCGTTCGCCCACATCGCCGCCTCCTCTTTGGTAGCCATCCTCTGCTCTTCATTAGCGATTACTCTCCTTTCGAAGGCCGCTTCGAAGTCGTCCCACTCCAGCGATGGATTGGTAACTTGCGCATCCAAGAACGGCTTCCACAAATGCTTCTCTGCACACTTTGCCAGGGCGGTCTTCACGAACTGCATCTGCAGTGTGACACTGACCGGTTCACCATGATCCTCTAGGAACTCACAATGACTCATAAAGTCCCTCAGCTGTGCCATCATATCATCTTTAGCATTAAATTGCCAGTTGCTTACGATGCTGTTCCTTTTCTGCTTCTGGTGGGCCGCATTCCCTTGGTAGCGTTGACGCAGGATGCCGACGAGCTCCTCCGGTCGCAGCGCAGGCTCTCTGACCAAGTGTCGGACAATCCTCTCTGCCGGCGATCCGTACTCTAGCGCTTTGTACAACCACATGAAGATCTGCGCCCTTCTGGCTATGATCTTCCGCCGCTGTTGCATGGTCAAAGTAATGCCATCTCCTGCCCCCGGTCCAGCTTTTGCGTCCGCAGGAGCCTTTGCCTCCCTCGCCTTAGCCTCTCTCTTGTTCTCCTTCCGGTCCCCGTAAGCCGCATCCGGTGCTCCCGCCGCAGGCTCAGCTTCAATCTCGGACCGCCATCTCAGTACATCAGCCAAAGGCGCGACATATTCCAGCATTCGACCGAGGACAAATCCGCCCTTGCCTGCGCAAACCAGTCATCCCAGCTTCTCCCCTTAATACCATCGATGAACGCAGGCGCCTTGCCTTGCACGATCACAGTCGCCGCATCCTTCGTCGCAGAAGCACTCATAACCCAATGTATTTTTAAATCAGGTAGCTTAGTTGACAGAGGCCGGGTTGAAGACCGGGACACTTTGGTAGTTCGCAGTTGAGCAGATTGTGAGAGATTTATTGAGTAAAATTATTACCGCCAAACTGAAGGCGGCAAAACCATAACATGTGACTGGCTGACAATGCCAAATTCATTAATTAGGTCAGTCGTAAATAATTGGTAAATCAGTCCTATCGACATATAATAATGACGTAACTGTCATATCACAAGTAACTGCTGTCAGAAATTATTCTAACCGTTATTGTAATGTAAAGAATGTCAAAGCAAAAACAGTTACAGGAGAGAGTAAGTGTAGTGTCTTGTCTCTTGGTATCAAAATTCTTTTACCTGTTGTCAATGCACTTTGTAGTACTTTGCAGCTGATGACATCATGCCATTAACAACCGTCTTGGCCTGCATTGCTTATATATGTTTAATTAGGTCTTCGTAGGACTTGACTCATCTGCACTTGTTAGTGCATGACTTCTGTACTTGTTATCAATGCTATGGAAAACCAGGTTCAAAGAGCCAACTGTCCCCTCCCCCCCCCCACCCCTCTTTCTCTCTCTCTCTCTCTATCTATCTATCTATCTATCTATCTATCTTTCTTTCTTTCTCCCTATCTCTATCTATATCTCTCTCTCTCTTTCTTTCTCTCTTTCTCTCTCTCTCTAGATCTCTCTCTCTCTCTGATCACTGACAGGTAAAAATTTCAAAAAATCCTTGGGGGTGTAAACTCTGCTCTTTTTCGAATTTTTTTTTTGCATTTGACGCGTGTCGATGAGCTCTATTGAATTCTCGTGTCGGAAGTTGCGAGCACTCTCGGGGCGCATGTCAAAATTTCAAAAAACATTATATCTTTCTCCCTCCGTTGCGTTACTAAGAGTTCGACGAGGAAGGAAACATAATAATGTATCCTTAATAAAAAATTCTAGTCGAATTCTTACAGCTGCTTTTTTCGTTGCTTGCGTCTCTCTCTCTCTCTCTTTCTATCTCTCTATTTCAATGCTTGCATTGAAATTTTATGTAGTGAATATTGAAATTTCAATGCAGTGAGCATTGAAATTTCAATGTATGGATTGAAACCACTTTCAAGCTTTCAATGCATGCATTGAAATTTCAATGCAGCGAGCATTAAAATTTCAATGCAGTGAGCATTGAAATTTCAATGTATGCATTGAAATCTTAAAAGTGATTTCATTGCAAGCATTGAAATCTCAATGCTTGCTGAATTGAAATTTCAATGCAAACATTGAAATCTGAGAGAGAGAGAGAGAGAGAGGAAGACAAAGAAGTTGCAGCTGTGATAGGAGCTTTTAGATATAGTATTAATAAGATTCAAGTTTCCCCGCGAGGCGTGGAGAGAACTTTGATTCTCCAGGGGGTGCTTGCTGAATTGGATAGTGTGCTACTTGCTGATAGAAAGAAAAACATGTTTTTGGACATAGGTTGTGGCAGAGGGTGTTTTAGTACCAGCCATAGTGTGTTTGTTTACAAAGTGGCGGGACTAGAGCAAAGTGATTTTAGATAACAGTGATATCTGCTGATCCAAAATGCACGCAAACAAGAGCTACTAGTCAGTATCGAGACTTGTAGACACCATCAGATTATTACATTCCATGGAACACGCAAGTGCAGGACCTTTCCAGGCTGCGACTGTATTTCCAACTTTATCGTTAGTAAGGATTTGTCACAATCTGCTTGTTTTGGACAGAGTTGACAGCTAGCGAGAAAGACGTTGTTCTAAAACACATACGCAATAATACCCAAGTCAGGAATGTTTGTATTACAGATGAGTGTAGGCGCCCGCAGGGACATATGTGAACTTTTGAATTCACGAAGAGAGAGGGTTTTATTATGTACGGACATAGGCCAGGGCTTTCTATATCTTGCACCTCAGGGTCAGAAAGATTTACGTTAGTTTATTAGCAGCGATAGGTGCCATCCGTGCAGCAATCCATGTTGCTGAAATATTTGCTATGTTAGTAGTTCCACTTCATCAATGCAGTGGTTGACGTGCACCCCCCGCTGGAACTGCACAGTTACTGGTGCAGCAGGTGAGTTTCTTGGAGAGAACGAGCTTGTGATAGAAGTTAAACAGTTAGGTCACTGGCAGACTGGAAACAGTAACTCTTTGAATGGTAGAGAACCCAGGACAGAGGCAAGCAGAGAATTAGGGATAGTTAGTAAATTAGTTTATTCAGAAACAACAGATTTTCGGAAGTTGCATCGTCTCATAATGACAAGGGAGTATGTAAATGATTTCCTCAGGTGCGCAAGGATGCAAGCGCAAAGTACTAAAGGAAAATGTTAAGAAAGAGTGGAAGCAAAAGGGGCAGCAAAAAATCAAACACATAACATAGTTAGTAAATAGCAAAGTAAGAAAGAAAATGAAAGAGAAAAGTGATATTATGAAGAGATATCAAAAGGACAGCCAGAAGAAAGACTTGGAAAACTAAGTAGAACTCCTAGCGAGAAGGTGAGGGATTCGGATAGTGATTGGAAATCAAATGCAACACCAAACTACAAAACAAGAAGAAGAAATAAAAATGAAAAAAGCAAATGATTGCTTTTCAAAAATCAGAATGATAACATTAAAAAAATCTGTATGCTAGTGATGATAATTTATTTTGAATTCTGCCTGCATACTGCCTGCATTAAAGTGTTAATTCGATACATACATTGAAATTTCCATGTATTTGCATTGAAATCGTAATGCATGCATTGATATTTCACTCCATGCATTGAATTATGAAATTTCAGTACATGCGTTGAAGTTTCAATGCATGATGCATTGAGATCTCAATGCATGCGTTGAAATTTCAATGCATCATGCATTGAAATTTCAATGCATGCATTGAAATTTTTCAATGCATGCATTGAAAAAATTTCAATGCATGCATTGAAATAGTTGATTCTCCTGACTTTAATAAACACCCATGGTATGTGAGGCAGGTGTATTGAAAAAAGTGTTTCATTGGAGTTGGCCAACCCCGATGGATGTATTAAAATGTCAATGCACGTGCATTGAAATCTTAATGCATGCATTGAAAGACATGCATTGACATTTCAATTCATGCATGGAAAGACATGCATTGTAATGGAAATGCATTGACATTTCAATGCATGCATTAAAAAAATTTTGATGCAGTGCATTGAAATTTTTTTAATGCAGTGCATTGAACCTAAACGGGATCATGGTGTATTTTTTCATGTAAAAACATGCATTTTAATGATACAACTGTGCGATCAATAGCGTCACGATGAGACTAGAAGTATCATGAACCCGACAGTAGTGATTTAATAGCTGTACAAAGACCACGAACTAGATGAAAAAAAATCTTAAAGCTTGTACATGTGCCGCGCCCCTAGCTTCGAATTCGGGAAAATCACCAAAAATGCTTGTTCCGAGCAAGCATAAACGGCAAATAGATTGTGGAAGGACAAAACGGCAAAGCCTTCAGTTCAACTTTGCGAGCGACCTTTTCCTGCTTGTGGTGTCGTGTTCTGTCTGGAGGATGGCGAAGGGCAAAACTTGGCGATGCAGCAAGTGTGGCGTAAGTAATACATTGATCATTGTTTGGTTTTGGTTTGTTCTTTTTTTATTTTTTATTTTTTTGAATTTTTTGTCCCGCATTGTTAGTAGAAATTAGAGTTATAATTACTGTGTACTTGTACAATCATTCATTCTCTGATGGTCTAATTGTGCTTGAGTGGTCTTTCCTAAAATAAATCGTTTTTTCTGTAAATACACAACTAATGAAGAGAAGAGAAAATCAACAATATGTCCTCCTCAATTTTTCTCATCAATTTCTCATCAATTTTTCTAATTTTATATGTAATATAACACAAGAATTCGTTTCAGAGTTTTTGTTGACTCGTTGATACACACAAAATAAATAAGAGCAAAGGAGAGAGAAATATTAATGAGGACTTAATATTAATTTTAACTTCAGTATGTTTTATGCAACGCAAGCTTTAGTTTTAGAGTTTTTGTGCTCACTCTCCATAAACTTAGTGCTACGTAAAGTATTGAATTGATGAGGCAGGTGGTAGTAATATATTTCATGTGTTCGGGGAAGATGAATATGATGGAAGTATGGTCCTCTCTCTGCTTTCTCTCTCTCTCTCTCTCTCTCTCTCTCTCTCGCTCTCTCTCTCTCTCTCTCTCTCTCTCTCTCTCTCTCTCTCTCTCTCTCTCTCTCTCTCTCTCTCTCTCTCGCTCTCTCTCTCTCTCTCTCTCTTTCTCTCTCTCTCTCTCTGTTCAGTGCCGCAACACGATGCCATATGTGGAATGCTCGAACTGTTTCCCTGCAGCGATTATGGAGCACTTTTGCAGACTTTTCGGTCGCGTTTGAATGTCGATGTTCCTTCTTCCACACTCCTCTTACCACTCTTCCTTCTCAATCCTCTTTTCTGCCTTCTTAGTCCTATCACTCTCTCCTTTCTGCCTGATTTATGTAATTCTCTCTCTCATACACATAAACACAACACACACACAAAGAGAGAGACACACGCACACACAACACACACAGACACACAGTCACTCTCCCCTTGATTTCCTGCCCTCTCCTCCCCGGGCCATCCTCTCTGTAACCTTACCCCCTCCTCTCCTCCTGGAGAAGGAAGAAAAGGTGAAAAGAGGGGCAGAAGAGGAAGAAGAAGCAGAAGAAGAAGAAGAAGAAGAAGAAGAAGAAGAAGAAGAAGAAGAAGAAGAAGAAGAAGAAGAAGAAGAAGAAGAAGAACGAAAAGAAGAAGAAGAAGAAGAGGGAGGTGGGAAGGAAGTCTGTATATGAAGACCAGGGTCCCTCTTCTGCGCTGCTTCTTCTGGTTCTTCTTGCTTTTCATTCTTTTCCTCCCTTCTTCCTCCTTCCTTTCTCTCTCTCTCTTCCATCTCTTCCTCTCTCCTCCTCGTCCTCCCCTCCTCCTTTACTATTCCTCTATTCCCCTTTCCCCCTACCTCCACAACTCCTTCAAAAAAAATGTACACTTATTTATTCATGTATTCATTCATTTTGTTTCTACACACTTTTTTCATTTATTCATTTATTTACTTTTAATAGGCCTGCGATCTGGTGTGTATTACTGTAAGTCCTAGACCAGCGTCGTGAGTCACGGGTGTGGTTAAGCGTCAAAGCCCTCTTGAAAATCACAAAAGTGTTCCAGCAGTAGATTTGTTCGGCTTGCTGAAGCCACCGTTGATTGGAATGGACTTGCTTGCCAACTTACATCTCATTATTCCTCTTTTTGAAAATGTTCGTCGAATCGAAGCTTTCGTTGCAGGATACACAATTCGTTCTTCAGACGGTTCCAGATCCGTCTAGGCTTAGAGGGTTGTGTTATGAACAGATTTTTAATATTATAGCGGGGTATGCATAAGCTAGAGAATGTTTAAGCAACTTAGAGAATAAATATGTTCCTCCTGAAGCCATTTGGCGCTCATGCTGTCATGCGCCTGACAGCTCATATGGCATACAGTGTAACCCTTTTATCTCTTCAGCTTTCCACTGATTCCTAACCTCGTTTCGATGCCGAGAATGCATTTGTGCACGTCGTCGTCTACCAGAACGGTTTACCTTTGTTTGCTTCCCAATCTTTCGTGTCTTCGTAACTCTCCATGCTTTCTTCATTTTCTCATTTTCTTTGAATCCTTTCGTTTCCTTTTCTGTTAATTTTATTTTCACCTTCCTTTTTCTTTTTTTTTTCCTGTTTTTTCGCATTCCTATTCTTCTTTCCTTTTTTACTCTTCTTTCTCATTCTCCCCCTTTCTCTCCCCCCCCCCCTTTTTTATTACAGTAAGCAAGGTTTAATGAGAAAGGGACGAAAGAAAAATAAAGAAGCGCTTAATTCAAATGAATTCTGGTTCCAAGGAACTTTTTTTTTTTTTTTTTTTTTTTTTTTTTTTTTTTTGAGCTCTCGTCTTCCTTGCCTATCTTCTTATCACATCATTTTACTTCTTTTGGTTTTCAATCCTTCTAGTGACTTCATTGTAAGTTACTCCTGCGTTCATTCTTTTACGCAAATACTGTTTTAATAAAATACTTACCACTTTTTTTTTTTTTTTTTTTTTTTTTTTTGCTTCACTGTTTCCCTTTCATTTTTCAATCCTTCGTCTTATAATTTTTTTCCTCGTGCCTCGTCTTCCCACTCACTCCTACGAGTGACAAGTATCTACCGGTATTAAAAGAGTGACTGCGACAACAAACAAACAAACAAACAGGTAAAAAAAGTTGCGCCGGCCGGTTCACAAACGCTCTCGAGATGCTGTGAAGCCTTTCTTCTACCTTTTCTTGCGCTGGCCTGCTTCTTTTGGACACACCTCTGTGTCCAGCGCTTTACTTATTTGAATTTGTGTGTACTACTATGATCCCCAACGATAGCTCAATGGAAGAGTAAGTCGGTAATGTAACTAAACAGAATCGTCAACGAGAATGATGCATCGTTATTAATATATTAGGTCAGTGACGTATTAATAAAGACAAAAAAACTGTAATGCCCCCAACGATAGCTCGTAAAAAGTCGGTAATACAACCAAACACAGTCCTCAAGAATGAGAATGATGTCTCGTTATATTAGCTCAGTGAAGCCAAAAAGGAAAACTGCAACAGACCAGGAATAAAATGGCATCAGGTCCAATCCGGATAAATAATACTGAAAAACAAGCTGGTGCACCTGTCACCAGGAAAAGGTATTTTTTACCTGCTATCCGGGGGGTGATGCCTACAAAACGCTTAATTAAATACTAGTATATATAAAATTTGCATTTCAGACGTGTCCGGCTGGAGGAAATCTATAAATAAATTTTTACCTGATATTGTATTGTAATTCGAGTGGTGATGTCCACTGTAGGCATCAACCCCCGGATAGCCGGTAAAAATACCTTTTCCTGGTGACTGGTGCACCAGCTTGTTTTTCAGTATTATTTGTCCGGATTGAACCTGATGCCATTTTATTCCTGGTCTGTTGCCGTTTTCCTTTTTGGCCTCACTAAGCTAATATAACGAGACATCATTCTCATCGTTTGAGGACTGTGTTTGGTTGTATTACCGACTTTTTACGAGCTATCGTTGGGGGCATTACATTTGGAGTCCACATCACTAGGGTGATTTCTTTCTGCTTTGCCACACAGGCAACAGAGTGAATTTTCACTGACCTGTCTCACACGGGGACGTCAGACGAAAACAAATACTCCAACACAGCTCCCTCATAACTCTTTCACAACACAAATAATTTCATTTGTCTCAAGCAGGTGTCTCGTACCCTCTAGCTCAATCCATATCTGTGTGCTCACAAGGAGACATCAGATACAAACTCTCTGTCGTTCTTGCTGTTCTCACACAGAGACCAAGAAGGAGGTGGACAGAAGAGTGAAGGAACACACACAAAACACAAACAAGCATAGGAACAGGAGCACAACACTCTACACTTCTAGTTTGTGCATTTATCTGCATTATCTCACACATACGTCAAAGTATTTTTGCAACTCTCTGATCGTTTTCTAAAGATAGGTCTGAGAACCTATCCGACCGACTGTCGACTTCTCAAGGAGAGCTTTTCTAGCTTCTCTATTACTATCTGTGTGTAGGTCCAAGTGCCTCATACTAGATAGAATATAGAAAAGAAGGAGGAGAAAGTAATCTGAGTAAGGAGAACAAGAAATCGGAGAAAGTCTCAAAGACTATTTTTCTCAAACAAAAACAAACATACAAACAGTGTTTCATAGAGGACAGGGAATCTCACTCTACCCTCTCTATTAGTTTCTCTCTTCACTAGTCAATCGACTGAAGGAGGAACAGAACACAAACGAACAAAAACCAAACATAGGAGCTGACACTGTCCTTCTGTTAATTACTACTACGACATCATGTCGACAGATACCGCCGAAGTGAGTGAATTCTCGGAGGCAGAACAAAGAAGAGAAGAAGAAGAAGCAGGAGGAGGAGGAGGAAGAGGACTGAATGAAGGAGGAGGAGGAGGAGGAGATGAAGGAGTAGGAGGAGGAGTAGAAGAGGGCTGGGATGATGAAGGAAGATATGGAGGAGACGAAGATGAAGGAGGATTTGAACAAGAAGAGACGGGAGGAGGAGGAGCATATGGTAATCCCTTACCACCTGCCTACACGGGAGGAGGAGGACGAAAAATGATCGACTTGATTCATAGTGATGGAGAGGAGATCACAGTGGAGGAACAACAGTGGGTGCAAGACCACTTTGACCTCACTAAAGAAGAGTTTGATAACAACATGCGGGGAGAGAAGGATACCTATGTGTGGATCCCTCAGGATCAAAAAAGAGAGAAAAGTCGTGCTAAAAAGGATGTCTATATCCTATTATCAAACACAGCACAGCCCCTCGGCAAACTGGTCTCTGATCCAGAAAAGAGAAAGAAGATACAGCATATCAAGTTTGGGGACACACACACCCACCTTGAATTACTCGATGCTATCTTTGGGGTGTACACTCAAACCCTGATTTGGGAACGTTCATACGACCCACGATGTGAGGGTTACCTCCAGTACACACACCCAAGAGCAATAGCCAGATTCCTCGCGACTGGTCAGGAGGCAGTCGATGTAACAAAAATGAAGACCAATCTGGGTTCGAAAAACTCGAGTGGCATATTTCATTTTTTTACGATGGAAATGAAGGCCTTGGAGGAGGGGAAGGCAGAGATGGAAAAAAGCATTAAGGCAGCAGGAGAAACTCATCCTGTGATTGATGAGTTAGAGAAGACCGACAGAGTTCTGACCAAGATCAGACTGTTGATGGGTGCGTTACTGCATAAGGAGGCATGGAAGAGATGGATTCCTACCAAGGATCACTCTGTCCTTAAATCACTTAGTAACGCACCACCGGTCGCCAACAAAGCAGGTGTTGACCAATATGTGGAGAAATATAATTTTCTCAGATCTGCTTCTGAATTGGTGGCCTTTATCACTCATGCTCAAAAGCTGGTGATATCTGAGAAGAAGAAGGCGAAAGAGAATGAGGAGTTCGAGAAGACGATGAGACTGGAAAGAATGAAAGAAAAAGTGAGTGGTGCAAAGGCACACCCTCCGACATATTTGACCCCACCAGCTCCTGCCCCACCAGCCCCTGCACCCCCGGACTCAACTACGGTGGTGGTCACAAACACGGAGAAGAAGGACAGACAAAATATCATAAATGCCTTCAAGGGGAAGAAAGGAGGAGGGGCAAGTCTCATGCTATATGCTAAGACGAGCTCAGACAAAGACTCTGATACTTCGCTTTTGAGCAAGCTCAAAGAGATCAATGCCTGCATGAAGGCTTTTCCTTGCGACGAAACGCAGGAATACGAGGCCCTTGTTTTTGACCAATCTCTAGTCTCGGAGGGATTTGATCTAACACAGTACAAGTTTTTGAGAAAGAAGGAGGAGATTAAGAGAAACAATGCAACAGGCCTAGACGCTCAGTGTGAACTGGCGGTGGCCACACTCATTTCATATTTTCAATTTCATGGATACCAGCATCTCTGCACTGGTACTCTCATAGGATTTGAAATCTTTGAGACAGTGGCGATGAGTTTGAGGAGTGCTGTTGGCTTGGCGGCGACCCTTACGGAGGTAGTTTCCTCCTATGGGCTATTCTATGGCCGCAAGTCGATCATCCTCTGTTTCTTCTCGGCGTTACACACAGTTAACCCGAGTAAGCTTACTCAGCTCATACAACAATGCTCGACGTTTAGCTCAGTGAAGTCCAAGAACTTCCTCGAGACACACGTGTTCGAAGCTACGGTTCAAAGCGTTGCTCCGTCAACACTGTTTCAAGAAGTGATGAGTGCATGCTCAAACATGGACTCGCTCACGGAGGCACATACGGCACAGGCAGGCGGTGTACCTGTTGGCGCACAAGCCACGTACACAAACAGAGTTGCCGGTTGGAAGAGACAGAGAGAGCCAGACCTGAAGACCGCATGTTGGAGGTGGTTCGCGGGCTTGCAGTGTAAGGCACAGATGGAGAACAGAGACTGCTCTTTCAATCATGATAGGCAGAACCCAACAGCAAGGGCAAATTTTCTGAGCAGGACGGAAGGCAAGGAACCGGGCCTTTTCAATATGCTTCAGATTGCCAAGGCGAACGAAGGTTGGTACGCCAATATGTGTGATGATGAGGAGTTACGACAGGCGATCATTGCCTATGTGGAGAGGATGAAGGAGAAGAAGGAGGAAAGGGAGAGACAAAAGAACCTAAAGGCCTCTCAAAGAGAACGAGGAGGAGGAGCAGGAGCAGGAGGACAAGGAGGAGGAGGAGGAGGAGGACGAGGAGGAACATGGAGAGGAGCCTCGAGGTGGCAGGGAACCCCTCAGAGAGGAAGAGGAGGAGGTCGGGGATATACCCCTTATGGAGGGAAAGCTGTTCGAGCTCCAGCCCCCCCACCCAGAGGAGGAGGAGGCTCATGGGCAAGCTCCAACCTGAATTTCGGCCTACAACACTGCCTCGGAGACCGATACGTCATCCTACCCGGATACTACTCAAGGTAATCGTTTCGAGGTGGTGGAATGACTGGAGGGGGAAGAAGAGAGGAAGGAGAAGACTGTGAAGTTTAACACTAAAGTCACAGTGCTTTCTAATGCTGTTGTGCAGACTGGGCCAACGCTTTCTCTATGTGAAAACAAAGATGTGGGTACACAGAGACTGCAGCCCCAAGGTAGTCTCATACCCGTTCATACATCACGGTTACCAATGATAACTGATGCAAATAGGAAGGCGAGACTTGCGATGGAGGCGAGGAGGCCAATGGCAGGCGTATCGCCTCGGCCAAGCAAACAATACGAACAGACTCAATGTCAACGATCGCGGCGGGCGGCGAGCAAAAAGACAATGTGTGTACTCAAGTGCCACAAGACAATGTCGCTCAAATAGTAAACGCACCAGTACCGCAGAATAATAAAAATGTTAATGAGGTGAAGCAGGAGGAGAAGAAGGAGGAGTTGAAAAACTTAGAGACAAGACTCCAAAATTTGGAACGTAAAGTTCTTGTTCTCGCAGTCAATATACACAGGCCCGATGCTCTGTGTTATACGGAACTTTATTGTGAAACATTGAAGACAATATTAAAAGTTGGTAATGATACGATGGCGAATATTAATATTGTCGGCCGGAAGTTTTTAAATCGATACCGGGACTGGGTGGACGGAAATATGAAAAATTCGACTGGCACTCTGAAGGGAGTGGGTAGCCGGACGGTCATCACGGGAATCATCACACTGACCTTTAAATTGAAATCCGCACGAGTATACCGCATGGACCTTTATGTCGTCCCCGGTTACCACGGGTCAATATTACTATCGTATGACCAATTGGCTACGATGGGGGCTGTGATTCATTGCGCCGCACGGCGAGTGATATATGGAGTAAAAAGAGGAGAAAGAACGATATTGATCCCTTCAACGCTACTGACTCTTATGAGGCTTATGAGCTGAGTCTAGCGACGGATCACAAAAGGATGGCCATCGCACATGAGGCACTTGAGGTGTACGTTCACCCCCATGTCGTAAGACCGGATGAGCTGTCCTGGACCGACAATTGGAATCCCAAGTGTGCACTGTCACAGTTCCGACATGCCATTGGGACAAAAAGTCTATTGATGACTTAATCGAGAAGCGAAAGGAGGAGATTATATGTGTCGCACAAAGAAGCCCGTCGTTGGCGAGATTCGCGGAAGGAGTAGGAACAGATGTCCATATTACTAACGGATACTGTTTCCATGCGAAAGTAGGAGAAGAAAAAAGGGAGACGTTTGTACCAAGGAGAACGGGGCGAATCCCGGATACTCCACCAGAAACTATTAAAAGTTTTATTACTGATTTCTGGGGTGACGACCGACGTGGCCGCGTTCATAACTGAAGTGAAAAAATGCTTACGGACTTTATTCGAAAATAATAAGCCGTATACTATTATCCTGCCATATAATGAGAAGGCGATATGGGCGCAGGAAATAAGGGACCGGCTTATTGATCATCTTATACCGGTACCCTCTCGCAAGCAACAGCTAGTGGTGGTTTGTCGCATGGGAACTCGTGAGCAGAGCAGTGCATACAAGCGGAAGCTCAGAGACCTCGACAAGTTGAAATTGATACCGCAAGCATTCACATGCTTTGATGGTTTTTACACCCGTAAAGCTCCTTTGCAATACGCGAGACTCATTGACATGCTGGTGGAGCTCGGTAAAGATGATGAGCCGGACACGGTCACGTATGAAAAGACGGGCCCAGATGATGTCTCGGAAGAGGACTTAGGCTTGGAGGAGGACAGAGAACCCCTCAAGCAACATAAGCAGATGTCTGATGAAGATTTTCAAGAGGCGGCGCGGAAAATATTGGAAGAAGGAGTAGGCACGGAGAAGGAGAAGGAGCTTTTAAAAGCCAAATTAGAGGCGAACAAGGAAATTTTTGACCCTCCACATGCAGGTGGTGTCAAGCCTGAAGATTTCACTGCGGTTATTTACAAAATACCGGGTGCGGAGCCGTCACCGGCACCACGAAGGGCGAATTTGAGTATACATGAGGCGAAGATAGCGGAGGAGCTAGCAAGACAGCTGCTCAATGAGGATTTTATTGAGAGATCAACATCCTCAATAGTCTCACAACCGAGAATAGTGCCGAAGCCAGGAGGAGAATGGCGCCTGACAGTTAACTATGCTCGTGTTAACAAGGTGCTGGAGGAAGAGAGAAATCCTCTCCCGACATTAGAAGAAGGAAGGAGAGTACTGCGGAATGCAAAATTCTATTCGGTCATTGACCTTAAGAATGGCTTCTGGCAGATACCACTGGAGGAAAAGTCCAGATGGCTGACGGCGTTTGTGGTGGGTATGGAAATATATCAATGGAAAGTGCTTCCGATGGGCCTCAAGCAAGCCCCAGGACTTTTCCAGAAGGCGATGCAGAAGACGCAAGTACAACCTGTTCCACAGCTCCTCGGCGACGGTGGCCTGCCGCCACAACCAGGCGGACGGCTCCAGATAGACGTAGATGTCTCCTGCCAGGATCTGGACCTCGCGCATGGAAACCCCCGGCAGGCTCCGGACCCTCCGGACCCTCCTGATTGCGGCGAGGCGGTCGTCCTTGAGGTCCTGCTCGATCTGGCCGCGCAGCCGCTGCCACAGCGTCTGCGCCCGTTGGCCTAGTGAGTCCGAGGCCGCTCGCCAGCGCGAGGGACGCGCAAAGGAGAAGTACAACGTGCTCTGCCTCACCAAGCGCTCGCTGAACCAGTCGGCCTCTGCGCTGTGCAGGAGAAGCAGCTCGGACGTAGCGGCGGGGCACGGCTCTCGGGCCAGGAAGGCGGTGGTCTGTTCCACCCGCTCCCAGAACAAGCCCAACAGATTATGGACGCTGGCCTCGGTAGCCTCCTCCTCTGCTGGTGCCGGTAGTGTGTACCAGACCTCCTACGCGGCCCACAGCACGGCCAAGGCGGTCAGCCCGGGGCACGCCATGCCCAGGACCTCATGGTGCAGCGCGGCCTCGGCGATGGCCCGCGCACTCCCCAGCTTGTGCTCCGGCCAGACCTCCCGCTCGTACAGGTGCGACGCCAGTAGCCGCTCCAGCGTGTCCCGCAGCGCGGGCCAGTGGCCGATGGAGTCGCGGGCCGGGCTCCACTCCCAGGAAAACGTGTGGTGGGGCTGGCCCTGCGTCGAGCGTAGCCTGTCGCGGAAGGACTCCAGCCGGATCAGCAACTCGCGCCACGAGCCGTTGGGCGGGGGGGTGGCCGATGCAATGAGGGCGGCACCGGCCGGCCGCCCCTGCGCTAGTGGGAGGGCGGCCGGCGTGGCGGCCGGCCCCACTGGACTCGGCCTGGGGTCTTTGGCTGCCTGGCCCGGCGCGGCGTCCGGGGCCGGGGGCGCGGCGTCCCTGGCTGCCTGGCCAGGCGCGGCATCCGGGGCCGGGGCCGGGCCAGAGCCGACCAGCCCCTGCCAGAAGTCCTCGGCCCCTGCTTCCGCCTCCGAGAGGTACTCTCCGAAGGACGGCGGGGCCCTGGGCGCGCAGTGTTCTCCCCACAGCATGTACATCAGCGGTGTGTGTGCCCAGTGCCGTCGCCGCCGCCCAGACGGTGCTGCAGTGGTACGGCAGGCCCAGCTGCAGCTCGGTCAGCTCCCGGTGGTACCGGGCCACCCGCGGCTTCTTGCCGGCGTGTACTGGGTGGCTGCCTCTGGCTACCTGCCTCTGGTCGGCCTCGTACAGGTCGGACAAGAGCGCGGGGCCCCTGGCCTCGTCACCGAGAAAGGCGACTACTGTTTGCCGTGCGCGTAGCAGGGCAGCGGCCGCGCTGGGGGCATACCGAGTGAGGTCATTCACGTCGTCTGGTGTCACTAGCCGGGGGCTGAAAAAGAGCCCTAGCAAAGGGGCCACGTGGTGTGCAAAGGCGGCGAGGCTGGTGTATATGAGCTGGCTCTCTGCCAGGACGTGCCACTCATGCTGGTTATCTGGCGTCTCCGTGTCGTACAGCCTGGGCGGCCCGAAGCGGAGCACCGAGCGGTCCCACCAGCTCCTCAACGTTAGGCTGTGGCGGAGGTAGGCCACGACCTGGCCCGCTAGTGCCGACAGGCTTTTACGATCTGTTTCGGTCACGTTGCGCGGCGACAGGGCTCGGTTGTACGCATCCTGTATCGCGAGGGAACTAGCCGCAAATTGTGAGACAGTCAGGGGAAGGCTCAGCCCCCCCCAGTACTGTTCCAGGAGGCCGCCCTCCTGTAGCGCCCGCCGGGGCTCCTCCTCAGGCTGGGTCGCCCATATCACGCTGTTCTTGGGACGCCTGAGCCGCGTCTCTCTCTGCGCGCGCTCTATCGTCGCCCTCATGTAGTACTTGTGTGTTTCTTCACCAGTGCAGTACTGCCGCGCCAGCTGCGCTAGGTTGAAAAGGCACAAGCTGGCTTCTGTCGCCTGCTCCTGCGACAGCGCAAGCTCAACGTCTGCCCCTCGCCTGGCCGCTGCGTGCAGGTCACGCTGCTGTTGAGCGGTAGGAGTCTCGCTCCCGTACGGTGCTTGCAAGCGCTGTCTGAGACCGTCTCGCAATCGGCGGTGCAGGGCTTGCAGCTCGTCCGTGTTGACCCTGACGTCTCGCTCTTATATGCGCCGCACGAACTGCGACAGGAAGCCGGTGGTGACCAGGTCAGTCAGGCGCCTGAGTAACGCGACGGCCTGGTCAGCGGGCTCGGCGCCGGCCCCCAGGTAGTCTAGAGCAGCCTGTATGTCCTGGCTCCACAGGCGGCTGCCTAGCCACTCGGCCAGCCAGGCGCGATCCCGCTCCTGGCTAATAAGGCTGACGGCCGTGCCCAACACACTAGCGGTGGCATTGCTAGCGATTCGTTCGCCTGCCAAGTCTAGGTATCCTCCTGCCGAACGCACCGCCTCCTCTCCCGGGCCGTAGTGTGATTGACTGCCCAAGGACAGCGGCACTTGGTCGTAGGCAGGCTCGCTAGGGGACGCCAGTGACCGGAGGTAAGTTGTCATGGAGGACACCCAGCCGGGCTCGGGGCAGTTCCTGTACACAGCCACGACAACCGCCACGACGCCGACGCACACCGCTGCATTGGTCAACGAGAAGGCGAGCTCATAGGCGTGCCAGATCCGCGAGACGCACCAGGGCCACGCTAGCTCCGCCGCCCCGCCGGCGCGGGGCCTGACCGCCCCCGCGGCCACGCCCCCCCGGCGACGCCGTCCCGCCGCCGCCCGGGGTGCCCCGCGCGGCTTCCACCCCGCGCTCCCGCCCGACCCGCCCACCGCCGCCCGGAGTGCCCCGCGCTCCACCCCGCGCTCCCGCCCACCGCCCGGCTCGCCACGCGCCGCCGCCAGCGGTTTCTCTGGCGCGGGGCCTGGCCCCCGGCACCCGCCGCTGCTGCCCGTACCTGTGTCTTCCGGCGTAGTCTTGAGGTCGAGCCGGTAGCCCAGCCCCAGGCAGCGCAGGTACCTGGCGTCCAGGAGCAGCCGCACCAACAGCGGGGCAGCCGCTGGTCCCGGCCTACCGGTGCCACGCGGGTACCGGCGCCAGGCATCCTCGCTGATGGGGCCGAGAGCCAGGGCGGCCAAGCTCCGCAACCGACGAGGCACGTCCTGCCTGCGCACAGTAGCTGCCTCCTCCGGGTCATGCTCACTTGCTTGGTAAAACGCAAAAGCCTGCCCTGGAGTCTGGCCTAAGACATAACACCACAGGTCCCCCTCCCCGTCCGCCAGTCCGGTCCGGGACGCCTCTTGGTGCCGCTCCATACCCCCGCCAGCTCGGGGCCTGACACCACAGAAGTGTTTGGGAGGTAGGGAACCTCGGTTCTCGAGCTGGGGAGGGTGCCGCGCGGGGGGGGGGGGAGGCATGTGCCCCCCCCCGTCCCGACGGCGGGGTGCCCCGCGGGGGAGGAGGGAAAGGCGCTGGCAGAGAGAGGCACTGGCGGGGGCGGGGAGGGGGGTAAAGGAAGGGGGAAGGTAGGTTGCTAACCCCGGAGGGTAGACAGAGTTGGGGCCGGTGCCAGAAGGCACGATCTGAAGCGAAGATGGACGGCACTGCCCCCGACCCGGTAGCAGCGACCTTCTCCGCCGTCCAGCTAGTCCACCGGGTACTCACGGACCCGCGGGTGGCCCACGCCGGCAGCGGCTACCATGGCGCTTGGCTGCTGTACCTGCAGCTAGCGGGCCTGCGGCCGCTCGGCCCGCCCCCGCCCCCGGCCCGGCGGGCCGGCACCCCGGACTCCGCTGCCTGGCAGGAGCTGGCCCGGCTGGCCGGCCTGCCCGCACCCTTCGGCCTGCTGGCTCGCCTCCTGGCGGGGGGCGGCCCGGCCGGGCCGGAACTACCGCTCACCGCGGAGAGGCAGGTTTTCGCCCGCCTGCGCCAGGGGCTCTGGCCCGGCCGGCGGAGCCCGCTGGCCCGGCGCTGGTGGCTGCAGGCGGTGGTAGCGCTGCTGTTCGACGAGCCCCCCCCCAGCAGCGCCCTCGCCGAGATCTCCCAGAGTGTACGGGACGACCGGCGCTGGCAGCTAGTCGTGGGGCCGGAGCTGCGCTACGTACTGCAAGTGCTGGACACCCTAGCGGACGAAAGGGAGCGGCGGGTACTCCGGGCGCTACAAGACGTCGCCAGCGCCGGGCGCGACAGACGGTTAGCACTACGCGCGCAAGTGCTGTCCAGGCTAAGCGCGAGCAAGCGCTGGAGGCCATGGATGCAGTTCAAGGGGCTGGAGGAGGGGCACACGACGGCGGCGGCCGGCACTGAAGAGTTTTTGGGATTCCTGGCCACCGCCACGGGCGAGCTGCTGCTGCTCGATGACTATTTGCTGCCCCGCCAACTAAGGGGCCCATGGTCCGTAGACCAGGTTTTGAATACCCTAGCCCCAGAGCCGGCAGAGCCGGCCAAAGACCCGTTGCCTGAGCCGGCCAAAGACCCGTTGCCTGTCCCGCCCAACTCCCTGAGGCGGGGGCTGCCGGGGCTGCTGTACCGGAGCAGGGAACTGGAGCTGGGCGGGGGCCGGCTGGGAGCGGTGCTGAGCGAAGGCCCCCTCAGCGACGCCCAAGCCCGGCGGACCCCGCGCCAGCCGGGGCTGCTGGAGCAAAAGTTCACGAATTGCTTTTTTAATTCCGCCCTCCAGTTCCTGGCCGCCCTGTTGTGCCCCCTGCCGGCCGGACAGAGGCAGTGCCAGGATCGCGGCTGCTTGGCTTGCTGTTTGGCGCGCTGTGCCAAGCTCTTGCAAGGGCCAAAAAAGCCGGTCGTGGTGCGTTACGTCGAGCGGAGCTACGGCCGGCAGGGCGCGATCCTACACGTACCCAATCACCGGGATATCCTTAAGGCGTTCGACGCGCTGTCCCTCGGGGTCCGGGACCGTGGCTGCTCAGCAGATCAACCCCAGATGTACGAGTTGAAAACCGATGCAGCCGCCGCGTGTGTCGGCACCTTGCTAGAGCAGGCGCTAGCCACGACACCGTCTTCCCGGGACTGCAGCATCCGTAGCTGGCTGGAGGAGCTGTTCCGTGTTCGCTATGGCCTGCTCGGCGCCGGGCCAGAGGGCGAGGCACCTAGGCATGGCCCCCTGCAGATTCTGGGCTGCACCCCCCCGCCCCACTCGGCCGCCTCGAACTCCGTCACGCTACAGCACGTGCTCGACCAGGCATTACCGTATCCCTCCGACGGGGTCTTCTTTCTGACTGACGAGAAAGAAAGCGTAGGTACCGAGTGGCAACCCGATGAAAAAGGAAGCGTGGCTACGGGGCGGCAACCCGAATGGCTGTTGCTGGAGACGCAGCTGGGGAACCTGACCCTGGACTTGGTAAATACCCGACCCAACGTCTTGGTGCGGCTGGCGGGTTCCGTTAAGCAGGTGGAGTTCTGGCTCGAGTCGGCGTGCTTCAGGCTGGAGCACACCAAGCCGGAACACTACGTGGTGGTCCGGCGTGGATGGGGAGGAGACGGTGTGCACAGCGGCTGGCACTGCCTCGACGGCCAGCGACTGGTCAGCGGCAGTCTTTGGCAAGCACTGGAGGGGGTCACCGCCGGCCGGGACGACGTCCTCGACCAGCACCCTCTCAGGCCCGTTATGTTTTTGCTGAGGCGGCGGCAGAGCCGGACACATTTGACCATTATAGGCGACGCAGTACAACGGGCTGCGTACGAGCGCGATCACCGGGTGTGGACGCAAAGAGTCCGGGACGCGTTGACAGCTGGCATGCCCTATTTCGCCGACCTGTGGCCGCCGAAGCGACCCCTCTCGGAGTCGTCACTCATCTTTGTACCTGCAGGGCACGCTGGGACAAGCACGACCGCCCCCCCCCCCCCCCCGCGTGGCCCTGCTAAGCCAGCAGGGGCAGGTCCGCCAGGTCTAGCTCCTGCAGGCTCTTCTGACGCACGTAGGCGGCGAACCGCAGCGCCTGCCTAGTGGCGGCAGAACATGCTCAGGACACAGCGCGGCCGCCAGGCCGTGGGTCAGAGACAGGGATACGGGGCAGGAAAGAAAGGGGGGGGGCGGACCTAGGTACTGTGTTTTGGCCGGCATGAACCAAGAGCCGAAGCGCTGGTTGAAGATCTCGGGCATGATGGCGTAGTTGCGCGGATGGTCGAAGCCCCCGAGACGGCTGGGCACGATGTGGTCCAGGTGGAAGGGGACGCGCCGCCGGCCTGCACAGCACCGGCAGCGCCCGGGCGGGAGAGTGCCGGGGGTGTGTAGTTAGCAGCACAACCTCTGGGTAATAGCCCCCTGCCTCCTCCCTCCCCCCCCGGGAGGGGCGGAGCTGCACACACACACACACGCACACACACCTGCACCCAGAGGGGGGAGGGAAGACCTTGGTCGTCGAAGTAGGCCCGCAGGCTGGCATGGGCGCGGTTGGCTAGGACCCACCTCCGGGCCTGGGCGCGGCTCAGGGCCTGAGGTATATTCGCCAAGTCTGGAATAAAGCCAAGGTACACGGGCCTGGTCTCGACCTCCGCCGGCGAGTACTTGGCGCGCAGGACCCGTAGGGTAGCGCGCAGCTCCACCGCCGGCAGCGCCTCCTCCTCTTCTACCGCCGGGGGTGCTCCTGGCGGCGGGGCCGCCGGGGCCGCCTGGGGCGACGCCCGGCCCGAGGACACCGCCTCCGCCGCCGCCGGCGGTGCCTGGGGCGGGGGTGCGGCGGGGGCCGCCGGTGCGGCCGGGGCACCCCCGGGCGGGGGTGCGGCGGGCGCGGTGAGGGCGAGTGCCAGCCGCAGGACCTGGACTAGGTCCGGCCAGGCGTAGCAGTCGACGTAGGTGCTGGGCTCCGCTTCTGCTTGGGCGGGGGCAGGCGGGCCAGGACGTCACGGAGGGTGGCCACCGTCGCACAATCCACGGGGGCCGACAGCCCCCGGCCGGACGCGCGCGGGAAGCGGAGGCTCTGGATGCTCGCCCCCCACCGCCGGCCACCAGCTGGGGGCGGATCTTCCGGTACAGCCGCTGTGCGTGCGGCAACGAACAACCCCGCGCCTCCGCCAAGAAGTCGGGGATGGCCCACAGGTCGCCCCGGCGGCGGGCCGCGTGCGGGGGTGCGTCGCGGCGGCGGGCCGCGGGCGCTCCGTCGGCAGCGCCCTCGGGCATCAGGCAGGGCGGGCGGGCTAGCGGAGCCAGGCAAGGGGGGGAAGGCGCTCTGCTCTGGCCCCTGTTCTGGCCCCCGGCCCCCCGCCAGCCCACGCGCCCCCGGTGCTCCCCGCCCGCCTTCCCTTCTCCCCCCCCGGCCCCTTCCCCCCCTCCCTGGCCGGCCCGGCCGGCGGTTGCCGCCACGCCCCCCCCCTCCCCGTGCGCCCACGGCTCTGAAAGTCCCCCCCCGGGCCTTCTCTTCCGGGCCTCTGAAAGCGCCCCCCCGGCCTTCTTTCCGGGCCCCTTCCCCGGGACGACGCATGCCGCCTACGCGCTGCTGGCCGCCGCCGGTCGAGCGGCAGTGGCTGCGAGACAAGTGCGGCGGGTGGCTGCGCGGCGGGTGGCGAGAGGTGAAGTACGGCCTGCGCTGGAATCCCTTCGTCTTGTCCCTGGCGCGGCTGCTGACCATAGCCGTGTATACCGCTGTCCTGACGTGGCTCACGCTCCGGGGCACCGTGACGCTGCCCAACATCAACCAGAACGTGCCGGCCGCCATCCTGACGGCCGTCAGCTTCTTCACCAGTTCCGTCTACGCCAACGCCCAGAGCAGACGGACGGAAAACATTCGTGAATTCAAGGCCCTGCTGCAGAACGTGGTAGCGACGGCGCTGGCCTTCGACCGCGAGCGGATGCACGTCGCGGTCGGGCAGCGCGACGTGGTGACGGCACTGGTGGTGCACGCGCTGTGCCACCTGCGCTGCCTCCCCCGGCTGCACCTAGCCATCGCGCGCGGCCGCTCGGCACGGGGCTGCAGCTAACACACCGCCCGGCACCTCAAGGCGGGGCTGCCCGGGGAAATCCAGTGCCCCCAATTCAGCCACGCGCACCGCCTGCACCACGGGGGCCGGTACTCCCCAGCGCGCGTAGCCCCGGCCGTGCAGGCATTCTACGGGCTCGAGCCTAACTCGGCGCGGGGCGCGGGCTCGGAGCGAGCGCCCCTGCTGCGGCGCCCGGCCGAGGCGGCCTCCGTGGGCGCCGTGCACCGGGACGAATTCTCTTGGCTGCTCAGTTACGTGTCCGTGCTGTACGGGTGCATTAGCCTCGCGGAGCCACACGTGCGTGCGGGCCTGAACTGGCGTGTCAAGGCCTGTGTCGAGCGCCTGGAGCAGCAGGTCATCACGGTGTCGGTCCACTCGACCAGGGAAATCTCGCGCGCGATCCAGTTGTTCGCGTACACGGCGGTTTGGATCTGGACGCTGTACCTACCCATCGCGCTGATCCAGTCGTGCTCTGGCTACTACTCCGTGCCGGCCGTGTGCCTGTCCTCGGTGTTCATCTGGGTCATCGCCGACGCCGCGGGCCAGATCAACATCATCTACCAGCAGGAGGACGGCGACGACGGCTCGCTCAGCGACTACTGCGCCGATGAGGACGCCGAAGCCGCGGTGTCGGTCGTGGACGACCTGCTGGAGCCCCTAGTCCTGGCGCCCGGCGGCGTGCGGTGGTCCGGCCTCCTGGACGTCTGGCACGAGCGCGAGCTGGCGGCCGCACACCACGGCGGTGACTGCTAGTGTGGCCCCCGGCCAGAAAAGAGTAGCCGGTGGTGGGGACTCTGCCCCGCGCGTGACCGCTACCTGGGCCCCCCCAGTACTAAAAAAAAGCGTAACCGGTTAGTTTTTATTGTGTGCCCGGGCTCTCTGCCCCCGTCTCTGCTCTCCGTTCCGTGCCCCGGTGTCAGGTCGCGGCGCGTTGGGCGAGCCCGACCAAGGCCAGCCCCACCTCGAGCAGCACGCGGCGCGCAAAGTCTGGCGCGGTGTCCGGTGCACCGCCGGCCGGCGCCGGGGCTGCCGGTCGTGCGGCGGCGGGCGCCTGCCGTGCGCTACGACGGGCCCGCACGCGCCTGGCCGGCGCCGCCACGGGCTTCTGCGTGCACTTGCGCTTGGGGCGGCCCGTCCGGGTAGCGGGTGCCGCCCGGAACAAGCGCGCGCAGCGGCTGCCCACAAAGAAGACTCGCTGCGTGCCGACGTGCCGGACCACGTGCAGGCTGTTGACGGGCTTGCTGCACAGGCAGTGCCCGCGGTGTGCCTCGGTGAGGTCGTAGCGACTGAGGCAGGACGGCAGGCGCGCGGCGAGTTCGCGCGCGGCCTCCTCCTCCCCGTCGTCGTCTGGCTCCGCTCCGTCCGGCTCGTCCTGTTCGTCGTCCTCGTCGTCTGGCTCGTCGTCCTCGTCCTGTTCGTCGTCCTCGTCATCTGGCTCGTCCTCCCGTGCCCGGGCCTCATTACGGTACTCGGGGTCACGGACGTCACAGCAGGCCGGCAGGGTACACTCGTACTCGGCTTCGCACCAGGCGGCCACGGCGGCGTCCGCGTCTGGCAGGAGTTCGAAGTACTCGAACCCTAGCACGGCTAGGCCGGCGTCGGCCGGCGCCCGGCCGCCGTCCAGGGTCAGTAACACCTCGCGCAGCACGTAGTGGCCGGCCGAGGCACAGCCCTGCCAAGCACGGAAGACCTCGGCGTACTCGTCAGCGGGCCCGTGCCGGGGCATGGACAGGTTGCACTGGCTTTTTGCCGTGTCTGCCAGAACACACGCCGGCCAGTGTCTGCCCGCGGAGCGCGGGGAAGGAGCGGCACGCCCTCCCCACGCACGCCCCTGCCGCACGCCCGTGGGCAGGCCCGTGGGCAGGCCCGTGGGCAGGCCGCAGGCTGTGCGTGGGGAGGGCGCCGCCGCCCCTTGCCCACTCCCGGCCACCGGGGGCACGCCGTGGCCGCCCCCCCCCTCCCCGCCCGGCAGCCCGTAGGAGCCCGTAGGAGCCCGTACGGAAGCGGGTGAGTGTAGCTAGCCTGGTACCACGACCGGACGGTGGCACGGGGGTCTGCTCCGCCCGGCCCAAAGGAGTGGCAGGACAGGGCCGGGCCCTTGGATCGGCAGGGCGATAGCAGGAAAAACCCTGCGGGCCTGGTCGGGTGGCAGGAAAAACCCCCCTTTTCTGGCCGGGTGGCGAGAGAGGCCTGACCCTTCCGGTCGGGTGGCAAGAAAAACCCTGCTGGCCTGGTCGGGTGGCAGAAAGGATCAGGCCTTTCCGGTCGGGTGGCTCCCTGTTGTACACCTTAGGCCGGATGGCTCGGCTGCCTTTTTCCCCAACCCCCCCTCCCCTCTCCCCTCTCCCTTCTCCCTTCTCCCTTCTCCCCCCCCCTCCCCGCGGCCCTACATTGTGCAGCCCCCCCCTGCTTGGCTGGCCAATATGGTGGCCCGGTGGTCGGTGCCACCGGCGGCTTTGGGCACCGACCGTATAACCAGGAGAAATTTCCTGACTCGTCCAAGAAAATAAAACCTGTGACTCCTAAGTGTCCCGATATCGAGAACCACACTTGTGGGTCGAGGCCGCCCGCTGGTGCCACCCGGGACCAGTGTATATACAAGCATTATCGGAACGGCCGGCCCTCCGGAAGCCCCCGAGAAAAGACCGCTATATACGGGTAAAAGAAGGAAATAAGGGAATTTTTAACTATATGTTGTCGGTAGGTGGGATTGCCCCCCGATGCCGTTTTGTACCGTGGTGGGCATCTGATACCCTGGCTGACGCGCGAGCGCGCGCTCCTCCCCCACAAGTGCGATTCTCACCACTAGGGCACTTAAGATGACAGAATTTTCTTGTCTAGCTGGCACGGGAATTTCCCCAGGTTCTGCGGTCACTACAGAAAGCAACCGGTGGCACCACCCGCCTACAGCCATACTGGACAGCCAAGCCGGGGGGGGCCTGCACAATGTTGGGCCGCGGGAGGGGAAGGGAAGGGAGAGGGGAGAGGGGGAGGGGAGAAGGGAGAAGGGAGGAGAAAAGGGCAGCCGACCAATCCGGCCTAAGGTATATAGCAAGGAGCCACCCCGACCGGAAGGACCGGGGGGCGGCTGCCACCTGACCGGAAGGATAGGGCCCGGGCTGCCACCCGGCCGGAAGGACAGGGCCCGGGCTGCCACCCGGCCGGAAGGACAGGGCCCCGGCTGCCACCCGGCCAGAAGGACCGGGCCCGGCTGCCACCCGGCAGGAAGAAGAAGCGGGCGCCGCGGCCCGCCTGACCCTAACCTTAGTATGCTAGACCCTGACGAAGTAGAACTTTAATCCTGTGCGGAACGTCGGAACGGGTTACGCAGAATTGTGCGCGACCTTACTGTGGCCTTGTGGACGTCCAGCCGCAGGGCGTCCACTTCGCCCTCTTCCATTCTCACGCCAGGCCGTTGGTGCACTGGCGCGTCGGGTTTGGGCGCCGGAGGCGGCCCCCCCTCACTGCTCCAGCCAAGACCGCAGGAGGCGGCGGGCCCTGCGGTCGGCCGCGCGCCTTGGTTGCCGGAGAGTGCAGAAGCACGCTGCCGGGGGCACCTGGGCCGGCCGCACTGCTACCCCCCGCCGGTGCCGGGGTGCGGGAGGCGGAGCTCAGCACGGACGCGGGCGGAGGAGTCGAGGGTGGGCGGTGGGTCCTGGCTGCAGGGGGGGGCTGGCGCGCGGGGGCGGGCGCCGGGGCGCGGGGGGCGGAGCTCGGCAAGGACGTGGGCGGAGGAGTCGAGGGTGGGCGGTGGGTCCTGGCTGCAGGGGGGGGCCGGCGCGCGGGGGCTGGCGCCGGGGCGCGGAGGCCGGCACGGGCGCTGGGCGGGGCGGCACAGGCGGGGGCCCCCGTCGGCCTTGGCTGCCGGCCGACGGGCGTCGTCCGTTGCCCGCTGGGCCACTGCCTCTTCTAGGCCGGGCAGCCACACGAGATTGCCCCCGTTTGACGAGGAGGCTGACGCCGCGGGCGCGCCGCTGCCCCCTACCCCGCGCGGGCCCGCCCCGGTCTGGCCCTCCGCCACGCGACCGCCACGCAGGGGGGCGGCCTGTCGCTCCACCGGCGCGGGCGGCGCCCCGCCGGCCGCCGCCGGCCGCTCCGCTGGCGCGGGAGTCCCGCGGACGGGCAGCCCCCCACCGGCCGATCGCTCCACCGGCGCAGGAGCCGTCCGGCCGGACGGCGCCCTGCCGGCCCCGGCCGGCCGCTCCACCAACGCGGCCTGTTGTACCGCCCCGCGCGCCGCAGCCAGTAACTTCGCAGAGGAGAGGGTGACGACCGGGCCAGGCGCCCGGCCGCCGGCGCTGGCGGCCTGGCGATAGGCCGGGCGGTGGCGCTGGGGGGCGAGGGGCGCAGCCCCGGCCGCGTTGGCGGGGCAGGGACTGAGGGTGGAGAAAGCGCGGGTGGCGCCACCGCCTCCCTCACTGCCCTGTGCTCGGCCGACCAAGGGGGCGGAGACGAGGGCGCCGGGAGGTCCGCGTTCTGCCAGGGAGGCGACAGCGCCGGTGCCTGCGGCAGCAGCGCCGGCAGGGGGGCGAGAGCGGGGGGCGGCAGCAGCGCCGGAGGGGGGGAGAGCGCCGGGGCTGCGGGCAGCGCCGGCAGGGGCGAGAGCGCCGGGGCCCTGCGGCAGCAGCGCCCGGCCAGGGGGCGAGAGCGCCCGGGGCTCGGGTGTAGCACCTCGTTGTTCCAGGAACCAGAGAATAACGTAGGCAATTATCTCTGCCTTCATGTCTCTGGCCTTGGCCAAGGCCGCTGGTCGTTTGAGGCATTTCGTGATAAGCCCTGCAGTAGCCGGTCCCAAAAGGCGGCCAGCAAAGAAAGGCGCCCAGCAAGGACCACGTTTTAGCCGGGCTCCGGCTAAAGTCCGTGTGCAGATCATCTAGGTGGACCGGCGCGCTTTTCTTCTTGTCCTTGAACCCTTGGTACAGTGCCTGGACTGTTTCTGAATTCTGGGTGTGTGTTGTTGCAGGTTGTGCAGCCAGAAGTCCTCTGCACTGCCGCGTCACGTACCAACTGCACCACCGACAAGGCACCCTCGTCGATGTCAACACCTGGGACGGCCCGCGCCAGCCCCAACAAGCGGAAACGCAGTACGGGCGTGGGCCTGTGCAGGGGGGCTAGCGACTCTTTTAACAGGTACTCGTCACGACGAATAGAATTTTTTTGGACGCCTTGACTGCACTGCGACATATTTCTTGGGTGATCCCTGCCTCTCGTAAGGAATCGGACAAGCCTAGCTTATCCCAGCACGCCAGCGCAGTATAGAGCTTGGCAACCGGCAGGACTCCGGACTCGTACGCGGACCTTACTCAGATCGCTCTGGCCAAGCTGGGACAAGCTTTCGCGCCCCGGCACTCCCCCGCGCTTAGGGCCTCCCCTGCGACAGTAAACAAACCCGGCACCAGGGCGAGCCTCTCTGGCTGGCCTAGCCCCTCGAAACTCGCTTCGTATTCTTTGTATTCAGCCAGAGACTGTGACGGCCACCTTAGCATGCTGTAGGCTTTAGCCTAAGCAGGGCCAGCTGTGAGCCGGCACGGCCCGGGGGGGCACCCGCCTCCCCTCCGTGCTCCCTTCCTGGTAGAGGCACCTGCTGCAGGGAAGAAGGGGGGGGGGGACAGAGGGAGGGCGAGGGAAGGGAGACTGCGCCTGGCCGCGCGGCCGTGCGCTCGGCGCCGCGGCGCCGGCCTCTTCCTGCGCAGCACCGCCCGTGCTGGCGTCGTCTAGATCCGGAGGGGGGCCTGGCGCTGCGGGCCGGGCTTGGGGGCCACAGGGGTTGTGTGGGTGTGAGAGTGGGTGTGTTGCTGTGTTGCTGTGTTAGTAGCGGCCGGTCCAGGTAATTTTTAATAAGCAGCCCAGAAAAAGAAACGCGCTTGCTGTCCCCGGGGGCCTGGCGGGGGCGCCACCGGCCACGGGGCCGGCCGGCCCGGGAGAGGACGGAAAGGGGAGAGAAAAAAGAAGCGGGCTCCGGACGGCCGCGCCTAGTCCCGCGGCTGTGGCGCCCAGCAGGGGCGTGAGGAAGTTGGCCCCCTGGATGCCCTGCCCGGCGAATTCCGCCGCGTAGCCCTTGAGCTGCATGAAGGCGTGCGGGTCCGCCCGCGGGCCCAGCGCCGTGCGGCCCCCTACCTCATCCACCAGGCGGCGCTGTGCTACGCTGTACGTGTACTGCGCCCCCGGCTGCAGATGCTCTGCTCGTGGGCCTTGGGCTTGAGGAGGCCGTGCTCGGTAAAGAGGCTAGTCTGTGCCTCCTTGAGTGCCTCCACTTCGTAGCCGACCCTCTCGCACGCGTACTGGAAGATCTCCGCGCACGGGTCGTCGGCGGTGTTGGTGCCCAGCAGCCCCGACGAGAAAGTGCCGGTCATGGACGAGAACCAGTGCGGGGGCGAGTAGTGTACGGCACCGGCACGGCCAGCAGGTCCCACTCGTCGGGGGCCACGCGCCCGGCGTGCGCCTGCAGCCGCGCGATGCGCACACCCCCCCCGCTCTCGTACCTCACGGACACGATGTTGGGCGCGAAGCGCAGCGTGCGATGGTCCGTGACCACCGTGCCGGCCTTGAAGCGCACCTGCACCGCCGTCTGGAACGAGTCCGGGTCGTTGGCGAAAATCACTTCGCTGTCCTTGCACACGACGCTGCACGTGCTGCCGCCCTGGCGCATAAACAGCGCCGAGCCGCCCACGAACAGCACCCTGGGCCGAAAGAGCACAAACCCTAGCGGCACGGGCAGGTCCAGGTCTAGCAGCTGCTCGAGGCAGAACAGGGTTACGGGCGTGGCCTGCAGCCAGGCAAACACCGGCGCGGGCTGCGGTCTGTCGGACTTGCCGTCGCTGCCCTCGGCGCCCTGCTGTGCCACGGCGGACACGATCGCCTCCTGGACCAGGCTGTGCTCGCGGCCCTGGACCCTGCCAGCCTCTTGCAGCGCGAGCATGTACGTGTCTCCCGTTTCGCTGTGGGTCCGGCCTTCCCGGAGATCTTCCGGCAGCGCCTCCCACGCCTGCACCGCGCTGCTGATGGCGAAGCGATAGTAGATCTCGCGCTGGAGCCGGTCGTGCGGGTTCGTGTTCGGCGCCCGGGCCCAGTTGTCCATCTTCTGCAGGAACTGGATCCTCTTGTCGTTGTCTGGCAGGCACGACGACCACTTGGGGAAGAGCCGGCCCAGAGTCTTGAGGGTAGACAGATCCTGTTTGTTGTCCTTGGGGGACAGGAGCTGCGACAGCGCCACGAAGGTAGGATGCTTGCTGTCTACCTCGTCGCCCAGGGCGTTACCGACGTTCCAATCCCCTGCTCCCTGCTGGATCCCCCAGGCCCGAACAACACGTCCCGGAGCAAAGGGGGCACTCGATAGTTGCTCTTCCGCATGTAGACGCCCACCGCCACCGAGGCCGCCACGATCTCTAGGAGCTTCACTTTCTGATCGTCGTCGAGGTCGTCTGCGCCCCTTACGGCCTGCAAACACACTAAGCAGGTCTGCAGTAGTTCTCCTCCGTCCCATGGTGATTGCAACTCCTGCTGGACCAATCCTGCTGCTTTCTTGTCTCCTCCAGCCTCATTTAGCAGCTCTACGATCCGCGCGGCGGCGTCGGGGCTGGCAGCCATGAAGGTCCGTACTACTTGTGCCAGTGGCTGCTGGTACTGCTGGGGCAGGAGGATGTATTTGATCTCGTCATCGGCGTGGAGTGTCCCCTCGATCGGCAGGATGAGATTTTGGACTCCCTCCCAGTCCCCGGCCGCAGCCAGCTCTCTCCGCGTGAGCTGGCCGCGCGCAAAGACGCCGAGCCGCACGCGGGACGTGGGGTGCTTGCCCTCGGCGTCGGCCCTGCGCGCCAGCCCGTAGCCGGACTGGGCGCGCAGCTGTTCCCACGTGTGGGGGCGGTCCAAGATCAGGCCCGTGATGATGGAGCGCATCCCCGCCTTCTCGTACAGCGTGCCCAGGTTGAACTCGTCGGCTCCGCCGCCGTCCCCGTGGCCGCCGCCACCGCCGCCATGCCGCCGCCACCGCCGCCCCCGGCGCCGGGACGGCGGCGCCGCCCCCCGTCCCCCCCGCCACCACCCCCCGTCGCCAGGATCAGGCGCAGCAGTTCCCGGCCGGGCCCGGTCAGCAGGCCGCCGACCGTGTCGAAGAGGCCGCACTCGCGCAGGACGCGCCTCAGCGTCAGGTAGTGCAGCTCCCCCTGCTCACCATTCACGATGCCGATCGTCCGGTGCGAGGTCATGTAGTCGCGGTAGTCGGAGGCCCCCGTGTAGCGCAGCGGCAGCATCACGAACCGTTCCGACACGTAGCAAGGGGTCGTGGTCGGGTCGACCGGGTCGCGCCGCCCGACCTGGTAGCTGCGCGAGGGCACCGCGTCCAGCCCGTGGGTCGTGCGCAGCATGACCACCGACTGGTTCGTGCGGTCGTACGTCGGGAGCTTCGTCTCCTGGTTCCCAAACTTGGGCAGCAGGCGGTTCTCGGCCTTGATCGTGTGCGCGAAGCGGTACACCTCGTTGGTCAGCAGCACCATGTCCGGCTCCTTCCCCAGATCGCGCAGCTTGCTGACGCACTGCACCTCGACGCCCGTGATCCCCACGCCGTCCTTGTTGACGGAGAAGGTTTGGGCGTAGCGGGCCTCCAGCATGTTGCTGAGCGCGCGCAGGTCACGCAGGGGCAGCTTGTAGTCGGTGTCGACTAACCGGCGCACGGCCTCCAGCTTGAGCTTTTCCACCAGGTTGTAGTTCAGGGACAAGACGACCGACTCGCTCAGCGCCTTGAGCGACTTCTCGTAGTACGCCACCTTGGTCTTGTCCATGGGCCAGTCCGAGGGCATGATGAAGCCCACGCCGTAGTGTTGGATGGCCTGTGTCTTGCGCGAGCGGCTCGTCTGCAGCAGCGTGCCCGGGACGCGCAAGCTCTTGGGGTTCAGGGCCTTGGGGCTGAATTCCCATTCCATGATGGCCAGCGTGTCCCCGTGCGGCTTGATGTTCGGGTTCGCGCTCAAAAAGTCGGCCAGCGTCGTCATCTGGATCAGGTTGAGCAGCTCCGGCCGGCTCACCACGATCATCTTCATAAACATCTGGTCCGTCGTGAAGTGGCCCCCCTCAAAGCTGTTCCACAGGCTCTGGGTGATGAATTCGTACGGGTCGCCGTCCGCGATCTGGCCCGCGGCCGCCACCGCCCTCTTGAGCGTAATCGGCCGCTCGCGGCTGAGGGCGCGGTTGAAACACTCCAGCATCTGCGACACGCGCCCGCCCGGCATGAGGGGCTGGGACTCCTCGTCGTCCTCGTCGTCGTACCACGCCACCTTGCGCCTCTTGCGTGGCGTTGGCGTGCCCCCGGCCGGCCCTCCCTCGTGGGCCCGCCGGGACCCCTTGACCGCGACGAGGGCGCCACGGGCGGGCGAGCGGGCCGCTGGCGCGCCAGCGGCGCGGCCGGCGGGGAGCACGCCCGATGTCTGGGAGGACAGGTTCCAGAACGACTCTACTTCTGCCTCTTCGCCGCGCGTTTCCCCGTCACTGTGCTCCTCGGCGGCGTCCAGGTCCATGTCGCAGGTCGTCTCAGGCCGCGCCAGAAAAAAAAACCCGGTGAGGCGCGGGGCTAGCCGTGGAGTCTTGCTTTGTCGGGGAGGGCAAAGAATGGCCGGGGGGTGGCGAGCTCACTCTGCACCCTCTCCCCCCCGCCGCGGGCCTTCCGTCTCTCTCTCTCGCCGCCACCTCCCTGCCTCCCTCCCGCCCGGGGGCTGGGGAGGGGGAGAGAGGGGGGTCGGCCCCCCTTTCCTCCTCTTCCCTCTCCCCCCCCCCCCGCCCGGCCGGCCGGCAAGGGAGAAGGCGGCGTCCAGCACAGGGGGGAAAGGGAGGTGGTACGAGTTGGCAAAAAAGCACGCCCAGCGGCCAGCCTGCCCAGACCGGCCGCGGTGTGCTGTAGATGGCCGGACGTTTCCATCCTTACCGGCGCGCAGCAACCGGCCCCGCCCCGAGCGCCTCCACCGATGAACTCCGCTCGCATCTGCTAGCCCGGGCCCCGCACCTGGGCAGCCCCGGGGGCAGCTCCGCCCCCGCTGGCGCCCGGGACCCGGACGGTCACCGGGCGGCCACGACCTGGCAGGGCCCGGGGCTAGCTCTCTACCACCGGCGCTCCCCGGAGAGGTGGCTAGTAGAGGACAATACCGCGCGCGGCCCCCGCGCCCGCTTCCTGTTGACGGGGCCCGGGCGCTGGGATCTGCACTCCTTGCAGGAGCTGTCCCAGTACGGGCGCTACCGGGTAACGCTGCATGCCCACGCCGGCGCGACCGAGGCCTGGAAGAGCGATCTCGACCTGTATGAGCGCCTGGGGGCACCGGAGAGGCAGATGCTGCGGCTGCCACACCTCGAAATCAGCACTGCCGGCGGCGAGCCCGACCTCGCGGCGTCGGGCACCGCCAGCGTGCCGCCACACGCGACGACGACCGCGCCCGACGCCGCGCAGTGTGCGGACGTGCTGGCCCAGCTCAAGCTGCCGTACAACGTGCGCAGCCTGAACGCTATGACGCACGAGTGGGCGCATTACACCAGCCTCGACCTGGCCATCGACGACCTGCCCGGCGCGGCGCACCGAGAGTGTGCGGCCTTCGTAGCCCTGGAGCTGAATGCGCTGGCCGCGGCTAGCCGGGCGTGGCGCCACTCGGGGGAGGCTAGGCCGGAGCCGGCTAAGCTGAGCCAGCGCAAGCTGGGGCCGGCCACGGTGCGGGCCGTGGTAACAGACACCGTCATCAACACGTTCTGCGAGCGGAGCCTGACGCTGCTGGCGCCGGGGCTGGACCACCTGGACGCGCAGGACTTTGTGCGGACCGCTGAACGCTGCCTACAATTTCTGCTGGACAGGGACGCTCGTAATGCCGTGGTGTGGTTTAACTTGGACAAGGGTTTTGCGGCGGTCCGCTACAGCATACCGCTAGCGAACCCCACGCGGCGGGCGCCGCTAGACGCCAAGCCCGCACTCCCCGCCCCTGGCTCGGACGGGAGCTCGCCCGGCGGCTTGCACCCGCCGGGGGCGACGGCAGAGTGAGGCCCGCCCCCTCCCCTGCGTCTCCTCTTCCCACGGCGGGAGGGGGAAGCCGCCGGGGCCCGTGGAGTGCGCGCACGCCAGAGAGAAAGAGAGAGAGAGAGAAAGAAAGAGAGAGAGAGAGAGAGAAAGAGAGAGAAAGCAAGAGAGAGAGAGCAAAGGAGCGGGGGGGAAAGGAAGGAGCGGGGTGCGCGCGGAAAAGGGGGTCCGCGCCGCTAGCGCTGGCTCTCGCCCAAGCTTCAAAGATGGGGGGTTTCGGCCATCGCTTCGTCAGCCTAAAATGCGCAGTCTCGGTCCTGGCCGGCGCCAACGCGCTGGCGCTGGCCGTCCACCTCGTGCTGGCCTGTGTGATCTGGGCGGGCCCCTGGGACTACGCCAAGGCCCTGCCCCCCGCGCAGCTGTCCGTGGCCTCGGTGTCCCTGGCCGCCGGGGCAGCTCAGCCCCGGTTGCAGCCGAGACCCCTGTCGGCGGCGCTCTCCCTCTGGCAGCTCTCCATTTGGTTCCACCTCCTGACGGCACTGGGCCACCTCGTGCAGACGGTGGTAGTCCTGTGCCGGCGGCCGGGGTGGACCACCAGCGCCCTGCCCACTAGGCTCTGCCTGGGTTCCGAGGTCTGCCGTTGGCTGGAGTACGCAGTCACCGCGCCGCTGATGGTGCTGCAGCTGCTGCTGCTGGCGGGCGAGCGTTCGTGGCCCCAGCTGGTCACTGCTTGCGCCTGCTGCCACCTCATGGTCTTGATTGGGGGCTTGGTCCCCCGCCTGGCGTGGGACCGGGCCGCCGTCAGCACCGGCCGGGTCCAAGCGAGGACGGCGGGGGAGGAAGGGCCGGCGTCCGCCACCCCCCCCGGCGGCGGCGGGGAACGAGACCAGTTGTTGGCCCGGCCGGGCGGGTCGGCCGGCACTCCCGCCGGCGACGAACCAGACCAGTCGTGGGCCGAGCCCAGCGGGTCGGCGGGGCGGGCCCTCCCTTATTGGGACCTGAGGTGGCGGCCCCGCCGGCAGCACTGCCAGCGTTCGCGGGCTCGACCACGGGCGTTCAGCACCAGCACTTCGAGGTGCCGGGGTCCCTGCCGGTGCACCTGACGCACCTCACGCTGTTCTGTTGGGCCTGCTCCTGGCTCCTGTGCGTGCTAGCGCTGCTCCCGGTGTGGGCGGCGGCCCAGGGCGTGCAACGGTCGCTGCCGCACGAGATACAAAAGTGGATCCGGCTGGCGGTGATCCTCCAGACCGTGTTTTTTGTGTCCTTTGGTGTCTGGGAGATGTGGTGCGGCTGCTACCTGTACCGGCAGCGCTGCGCGCAGCTCGTCACCGGACACCTGACCGCGGAGCTGGGCTACTGTGCGCTGAGCCTGCTCAGCAAGACGGCCCTGACCCTGCTGGCGCTCCAATCCCTGCGCGGGCAGACCTCGGCCGGGTGGCTCCCGCAGCCCGGCTGCGGGGCCGACTAGCGTCGTCTTCCTCTCCTTTCTTTAGTTCGTGTGCCTCTCAATAAACAACCTAGTTACCACGCCCGGCCGGCCGCCCCGCCGGCCGCCCCGCCGGCCGTCAGTTAGTGTCCGCCGCCAGCACCGCGGCCCGCGAGCAGGCCCGGGCGCGCCTGGCCGCGGCCCGGGCCGAGTGGTAGTGCCACAGCTGCCCGACGCTCAGCAGCAGTTCCAGCAGGGCCAGCAGGACCGCCAGCTCCGTGACGGCCACGGCCCTCCACGCCCGCGCCCGGCGCCCGGGCCACAGCGCGGGCAGCAGCGCCAGCCAGGCAGCTAGATAACCCAGGTACAGGCCCAGGCTGGCCCGGTACGCCCGTTCCATCAGCCGCAGCTGCGCGGCCACGTACGCGCCGCGCCCGGCGCAGTGCGCGGGCTGCCGGGCGGGGGCGCACACGCGGGCCTGGCCCAGGCGCCGGCGCAGCCCCTGCCCCGCGCGGGACAGGACCCAGCCGTTGTACAGCTGGCAGGCGGCCACCGCGGCCTCGGCGGGCCAGGCCCGGCCGGAGTAGACGGCGGCCGCGAGCAACACGCCGTGGCCGGCCAGGGCCCACCGGCCGAGCCGCCGGGACACCAGCCGCCGGCCCCGCGTCGGGATCAGGCCCATCGGCAGGGACACCAGGCCTGCGGTCCACAGGGGCCAGGCCAAGGCCGGGAGGAACCTCGCGGGGCCCCCGCCGCCGCCCAGCAGGTACAGCAGGTGGGCGGCGCCCCAGGCGCAGTTGCGGGGCACGAGGTACGCCGCCGGCCGGGGGCCGCGCCGGCCGGCCACGGGCCGGAGCAACAAGCCCAGCATGCAGGCGAGGCCCAGGGCGAACACGCCTTGCGCCGCCACCGCGGCGGACAAGTAGAGCAGCCCGTCCATGCCCCGCGGCGCTGGGGCGCGACGCGCGCGGAGGAGGGCAAAGACTCCCCCAAAGTGGGCCTCCGCCCGCCGACACGGCCCTTCCCCCCTCACCTCCTGCCGGCGGCCGGGAGGAGGAGGCGAAGCGCCGCGCTGCCCGGGTGGCCAGACCCGAGCGGCGCCGGGGGAGGAGGGCAGTGGAGGGGGAGGAGGGAGCGCCTCCGTGGGAGGGAGAGGCCGTGGCCCCCCCCCCTCCCGCGCGCCCGGCCCGGCCCGGGGGCTAAAGGGGGCGAGAGAGGAGCGAGCCCCGGGCAGTCCAGCATGGCGGCGGCCGCCGACCCGCGGCTGCTCTCGTGCCGCCTGACCCTGCGGCACCCGGCCGGGTGCTACGACGAGCTGTTCTGCCTGCTGCAGGCCCCGCGGGGCTGGCGTCTGCCCCCGGCCGAGTCCTTCCGCCGGGTGCAGTTGTGGCCCGACGACGACGGGCTGGCCGGGGCCGACGGGAGTTACACGCTGAGCTGGAGTGTACCGGCCGCCGCCCACGTGGTCAACGATCTGCCCGTTTGGGTGAGTGTGTTCGGGGCCGTGGACATCCGGAGCGTCGCGCACCCGAAGCCCGCGCGCCCCGGCAGCTGGGCCTGACGTGCCTGGACACGTGTGCCTGGTTCCCACCTCAGACCCAGGGCTGGGCAGCTTACTGTGACCGGGAGGCCTTCCGGTTAGAGCCCGAGGGCGCTTTTTTTCCCTCGTGCGCGGAGGGCGGCTACCGGAACCTGTCGCCGCTGAGGAAGGCGCTGTTCGGGTTTAGCGCGCAAGCGAGCCTCGCGACGCGCAACCCGGCGGTGCGCTACAGCCACGCCTACGAAAGACCCAACAACCTGGCGTGGTTCGACGGCCCGCTGTCGGAGAACACGCCCGGGGGACTCTCCGTGTACCTGGAGCTGTGCCGGGTGCGCGACGCAGTGGCGGCCGAGCTAGCCCGTGCGAGCTCGGCACGGCGTACGACCACCGCGATTACCCGGCAGACCGGGCGAACGAGGGGGCCTGGCGAGCCTTCTTGGACGGGCTGGCTAGCCGCCGGGACCCCCGGGGAGCCTGGGCGGCGCACTGGGGCCTGCAGTGCCGCTGGGCTCTGCACCGCCTGGGCCTGGACGACGAGCGCCTCCTGCGCGCGGCGGGGGCTTCGGCCGGCGGCCCCGCCGGGCTGCTCCGGCAGCTGAGCCGCGGCGAGCCCGTGGTGGCCTGGCTGGCGCTGGTGGCCGAGGTCGTGTGCGAAGTAGTCGGTTGGCTGAGCCGGACGCAGTGGTACCTCGAGGACCGGCTGGACGTGTGCCCGTCCACGCCGGGCCGGGGGCACCGCTGCAAGCTGCGCGATCAGGTCCGCTCGACGCTAGACGTGCCGGGGGGCCGGGACCTGGCCCGGCGCTGCGATGACTGCGACGGCCTGAACCTGACGTGCCTGCAACAGTTTTACCTCTTCTACTTCTGGCTGGCCTCGCTGACGGTCGACGAGATCCACACCCTGCCCTTTACCCTCGCGGCCGTCCGCGTGTGCGCCCTGCACTACTACGAGGCCGTGCTGGCGGTCGGTCTCGTGAGCTTCGGGCGGGCGCGGGCTGCCCCGACGACGCGGGAGGAGGCCAGCCCCCCGGGCGGGGCGGAGGATCTGCCCCCTGGCCAGCAGTCGCATGTCTATTGCTTGCTGGTGCCCCGTGGCTGGCTGGACCCCCGGCGGGCGGCGGCCCGGGCCCGGGCGCGGGGCCGGAGCCCAGGCGCTAGCCCCGCGGCCCTCAGCCCCGGCGAGGCGCACCGGGCGATCGTCGAGCAGCGGAAGCAACAGGCCAGCGTCCGGCAGCGGCGGGGGCTGCCGTGCGCCAGCGCGCCCCTGCCCATCCTGCTGCTGGACGGGACGAGCCTGGCCCTCGGCAGCCAGCACTTGTACTGCCGGCGCCAGGATTACCCGCAGACGGCACTCGTCCAGCGCTGGCGCCGGCCCCGCCCCGACCTCAAGTCCAGGTTGTCGGGCGAGCTCCGGGCGCTGGCCCACACACGCGAAGACAGTACGCTCGGCTCTAGCCGCACGGGCGGGTGTGCCCTGGGCTATGTCAGCACCACGACGCTCTACGCGCCGGGCCCCGCGGCGCTGAGCGGCGCGCCGGGCGAACCGGGCGGGGGCGGGGGGGGAGAGTTCTTGGTGCGCGCGAGCCTGGTCGACCAGGCCGGCCGGGCTAGCATGTGCGCCGGCACGCCCGTGGCCAGGCTGCTCGAAGACTGGGGCCGGGACTCCGGGGACGAGTCGGTCGTGGATCTCGAGTGCCTGGGGTCCTGGCGGGACCTGCACCAGGACCAGACGGGGCAGTACCTCCGGCGCGCCCTGCCGCCACTGCTGGTGCCCCGCCCGGTCCCGGCCGAGGTGTGCCGGCAGCAGTACCGGCTGTTAGTGCCGGATGACGCCTCCCCCGAGACCAGCCCGAGTTCTTTTTATTGGGCGGTGTGGCGCACGCAGGACGTCAAAGAAGCTGCCCTGCCACGGGGCACACTGAAGCTGCCGGTGGCGCACGACTGCTGGGTGTACTACGCCCGGCTGGATCGGGTCCCCCCCCGGCCGTGCGCACACCCCGAGCACGGCCGGCCGCGCGGGACCGCCGGGCGCGGGCACCACGCCCGCCGCGGGGCGCCGCGAGGTCGCCGTGACCGACAAAGTGTGCGGGCACGGGTGGGCGTGGCCCAGACCGGACGGAAGACTTGTGCGCCCAGCCCAGCCTGACTCACTCTTTACCCGGTTGGTGCCGTTAGGGGTACCAGAATAAGGACAAGGAAAACCACCTGGGTGGCTAGCGGGCTACCACCGTGCGTCCGGCCAGCCCCGCTACCCCAGCGAGGAAGCAAGTAACCCGGCGCCGGGGGCAGACACAAGAAAAGAGCAGGGCTAATTGGCCTGGCTTTATCAACAGGACGGGTAAGGCGCCAGCGCGCCGCCGCGACGACCGTAGGCAAGACTTTTTGGCGCACCAATCGCCTGTCAGCCAGACTTTTTCCCTGGCGCGTCCATTTACTGTCTGGGCTGACCGTGGGCGTACGTTGTTGTTGTTGGTACGCCGCGCTCGATCGTCTAGGTTAAGCGGGCACAGCGCCGGCCCCGGCGACACCGGACTCTAATACTCTCCACGCCGGCGCTTGCGTAGGGCGCTCCTCCCCGGCGGACGGGAGGAGGCCATCCGCGAGGTAGACGACCTCGGGAGCACCGATTTCCCTGTCCGTAGACACGGGACCAGGTCCACGCCAAAGGTATACTGGCGCAGGAAGTCAGGCGCCAGGGCGCAACGCAAATACTGCGCCAGGCAGGCCCACGCCCGGGAACCCCCTGCTGCCTTAGAGATCTCGTCTAATTCGAAAGACGTGAGCTTGGCCTTGTGCGTACTACCATGGTCGTGGCCACCATTCGGTGGCGGCAGGAAGGTGCAGATAACCTCGCCTTCTGTAGCCCAGTAGTCGGACATCATGAGATTGCGCGCCGCAGGGTTTTCCAACAATCCGACGAAGGTCCGTGTAGTTACGACGTATTGACAAGGATGGTATCGTAGTTGCTCCTGCGTACCGCACCGCAGGCCTTCGGGTTTGTAGGACCCGGGGTCCGTCCAGCCGGATCCCGTCCAGCCGTGCAGGCGGACCTGAAGTTTGCCCTGGGGCGTGCCAGCCGCCGGGGCCGAGCGGGGGGTAAGCTGCACGGGTAGCCAATCCGTGTTCTGTACATCGGACAAGACCCTGCCTTCCTGGAAACGGACCCGTGCACTCAGGACCCCGACCGTCCCGGCCAATGGCAGCGCACTTGCTCTGCGACCAAGCTGGGGCCTCAGCGTGACCAGGAGGCTGTTGCTTCTGCTAGACTTCTTCAGGGCCTCCTCCCCTACGCTTGCCGCGCAGACATTAAATATCTGACGTGACGGGTACGGGTGCGCTGCACCTACTGGTAAGTCTTTACCAGGTTGGCTCGCGTGTTGCACGCACACTGGTTTGGGGCGATTGCCGGGGCGGACGAGATACTTTAGCTCGTAGTGGTCGGGCGGCGCATCCGCCGGTCGCGCATACGCTGGTAGCTTAGCTTCGTACGATTTGTCTTGTAGCCAAGCCGGGCTTCCGAGGTGGTAGAAGATCACGGTGAGTTTGTAAGAAGGCGGCTTCTGCCTTTCGCGCGGAGCTTGTCAGTCATGGGCTTCCTCTGGCCCCCCCCTCACCGAGACTGTTTACTACGCAAGGCCGGGCCGAGACGAGTGTACTTCGCAGGTCGGTGCTCGCTGGTTAGGCCGGGAGGGACGGCGGGGGGGGGCGGAGGGGAAGCCAGGGAGGAGAGGAGAGGAGGGGGCGGGCGGGGTGGTGGGGTCGGTACGGAGGAGGACTGCGGCGCCGGGCTGCCGCGGGGGCTAGGCCCGGCCGGTGACATGGAGCCAGTAGCACAGGAGCACGAGGGCGATCGCCAGGTCGTCCTGCCGGCCGCTCTTCTTGCCGGAGACGCTGCCCCCCGCGTAATCCAGCTTCTGCAGCTGGGACTCCAGCTCGCGCAAGACGTCGAGCCGGCTGGGGCGCCCGGCGTGCACGAGGCCCTGCGCTAGCGCCAGCGTGCCCCGCTTCAGGCGCTCGCACAGCAGGTGGGCCCCCGTGTTCTTGGCGTGCTGCGTAGTAATCAGTCCGTTGGCCGGCGCGGCCGCCGGCTTGGCCGTGACGGCCACGGGCTCCAGCCATTGCTCCCAGCTCGGCAGGTGCGGCGCCACCCACTGCTCCAGCAAGAGCTGCACAAAGTGCGAGCCGCCAAAGTTGGACTCGACGCCCACCACAAAGTGTGCCTCGCGCAGCGCGGGGTGCAGGGACAGCGCCCGCCAGTAGTGCGCAAATTCCGCCTCCGGCCCGCCCTCGCGGCGGCCGCTGATGCAGGCCACGCCCACCAGGACCAGGGTGCCCGGCCGCTCGGGGTGCGGCGCCGCCGTCACGATGGCAAACTCGGACGCCCCGTTCCCCGCCGGGTCGATCAGGCTGTACGCCACCGGCCGGCCGCGGGGCTCGAGGCGCTCGCCCGCCTGCAGCAGGGCCTGCTGGGCCGCCTCCCGGGCCCGCGCCAGGCGCCCGAGCTTGGCCGCGGGCCCGTACGCCACGCCCAGCGCCGCCACCGCGCGCGCGTGCGCGTCCTCGGCCGCCAGCAGGGGCCGCAGCAGGCGCGCCACGGCGGCGGAGTCCAGGAGGCCCGCCCCCCCCGTGACGATGTTGCCCAGCAACTCCTGCGCAAAGAGTGAGCCGCCCGGCATGAACGCGCCCGCGCGCTGCTGGCTCGACGTCGGCAGCCAGGCGGGCGCCAGGTGGGCGTTGTGCTGGCACTTCTCGGGCGCGACGCCGCTCTGCCGGCACGCCTGGCACAAGAGGTCCACGTGGAAGCGCAGGAACATGTCCTCGGCCGGGGGCGTCGGGCGGCGGGCGCAGAAAGAGCCGGTGTACCAGTTCTCCGAGCCGGCCGGGGTGGAGATGCAGATAATGCTGGTCCCCGCCACGGTGAGGAGCGGGGCCAGCACCGCCATGATGTGCGGGCTGACAAAGGCGGCCTCGTCCACCAGGATCAGGTTGGCGCTCTCGCCGCGCACGCTGGACTCGGTTGGCGCACAGGCGGTGATGCTGTTGACGCTGCCGGTGCGCAGCGCCTGCGCCCGCGAGCCGCGCACCCCGCGGCCCTGCACCACGAGCCGGAACGCGTTGTTCTCGATGATGCGCTCACCCGCGCCGGGCAGCTGCATGAAGTACACCAGGGCCGACTTCATCAGCAGGGCCGCCGACTTGATCTGCGTGGCCAGGATGAGCAGCCTCACCCGCCCGCACAGGTACAGCAGCGCGGCACAGAAGCAAGCCACGCTGGTGGACTTGCCCCAGCGGCGGGGGCACAGGATCAGCGTGCCGAACGGGTACGTGGTGCGCCCGAGCTGCTCCAGCAGGCCCGGCCGCTCGCGCTGGAACTCGATCTTGCCCAAGATCAGCTCCGCGCACGACACGAGCATCGCGTCGTGGAACCTCTTCTGGTCCAGCGAACGGGGCTCGCCCTCGGTCAGGAAGAGGTCCAGCGTCGCCCGCACCTCCTGCAGGCGCGCCGCGCCGGCCGAAGCCGCCGGCCCGTTCGCCTCGTCCTCGTCCTCCTCGGGGGGCAGTCCGCGAAGGGCCGCACGCCGTGCGCCCGCGCGTGCGCGGCCTGCCAGTCGCGCACCGCCTCCTGGACCCGGAACGCGCACTCCCGACCAGCCCTGGAGCCCTCCTTGCTGCCGCAGGGACCACGGGTCCGGGTGGGCGGCCGCGGGGGGGCGGGCCGGGGGGCCGCCTGCAGCCGCGCGTCCCAGGCCTGGCGCAGCCGCTGCAACAGCAGCGACTGCGGGTCGTCTTCGTGGCCGGCGGGGGCCGGCGGCGCGCTGGACATCGGGGGCCGGCCGGCTGTTGTGGGCAGCCACCGCCACCTCCCGCCGCCCCCCGGCGTGGCCTCCCCCCGTGGCCCCCGCCGCCCCCGGCCTCCCCCCGTGGCCCCCGCCGCCCCCGGCCCCCCCCCCCCCCCCGCTTCCTCTCCCCCAGGCCGGTGGCCCCTGGGGGCCGGCGCGCCGCCGCCCCTCGCCCGGCAGCATCCCCCCCCCCGCCCCGTTCCCCCGGCAGCATCCCCCCCGCCCCGTTCCCCGGCGGCAGCCCGCGCCCCTGGCCCGCCCTGGCCGCCCCTGGCCCGCCCGTCGCGCTCCTCACCCGGGGGAGAGCAGGCCGGGGTGAGCTCGCGCGGGACCCCCGGACCTCGCCGGCCTGCTGCTGGGGGGCGCCCCCGCGTCAGGGCGAGGGGGAGAGAGCAGGGGAAAGGCCCCACTACGGGCAGGCAGGGAGAGACCTTCTCCCCTGCCCTCGTCCTGTGTCTCTCCTCCGGCCTCGCCCTGCCTGGCGTCTCGGCCCACCTAGGTTGACCGGAAGGCGGGGGAGAGCGTGTCCGCCGTCAGGCAGGGGCAGGGCGCCCTTACCAGACCTCTCTTTCCCTGGCCGGTGGACAGCTAAGTACGATGCCCCGGGGTCAGGTAGGAGGTGAGCACCAGCAAACGTAGTCTGGGGGGGGGGGGCCACACAATTTAATGTTACTAAATCTTGTTCCTGTTGCTTTTGATCGACGCCCGGCCTGCCGGCAAGACACAGGATAGCCACGACCGAGGGCCCCTCGAACCGCCGGGCTTTTCCTCCTCCTCTGTACGCCGGAGTTTAGTCGGGCGCTCGATCCCACACTGTGCACAGGCGCGGTACTGGGTGTTCATGCTTTTTGGGGGGGGGGGGGTAGTCACTTCTGGGCAGGGGGCAGGGCTGCGGGGGGGGGCGACGAGGGGGAGGAGGGGAGAGAGAGAGAGCCGGCCGGGGCCTCCCGGCCGGGGGAGGGGGTGGGGACTGTGCCGGCCGGCGCCCTCCCCCAGGCCGATCGCCCCCCCCCCCCGGCGCGGCCACAAACCTGTCCGGCGCCATGGCCAGCGCCAGAGTGCTGAACCCGGCGCCGTTCAACGCGAGCGGCAACCAGGGCTGGCGCTGCTTCTTGCACGCTACGCTGCAAGTGCTGTGCAGCCCCGAAATGCGCATCGCGGTCCTGCGCCTGGTACAGGAGGATTACTTTCCGCGGGGGGAGTTGTCGCCGGACGCCCCCCCGCACCACCGGCAGGGGGCGAGGGTCCTGCTCGCCTGGCTGCACCGGCACCCGCGGGGCATGGCCCTGCCGCCGTACGAGGTAGAGTGCCTAGCCACGGACTCGGACCCCGGCGCTGACCCTGGCGCCTCGGTGTTGCCCCGGGGCCGCTCCCCGGGCCCGCAGGACGCCTGGGACTTTGCGCAGGACCTGATCCAGCGCTTTCTCTTGCGCCGGCGCTGGGCCCTGGGGGGGCCCGCCGGGCCCGGCCGCCCGACGCCGGCGTGCGCGGAGCTCCACCGGCTGTTGACCGTCTGCGCCCAGCACCAACTGCTGCGAGTGCCACGACCACGACCAGGCCGGCTTTTATTGGTGCCACCGACCAGGCCGGCTTTTATTGGTGCCACCTGCACCATTGGCTCCTGTACTTGCTCCTGGGCACAGCCTGTTATCTGGCGCCGGAGGAGGCCTGGCCGCCCTGGCTGCGTTCGGGCGGGGTCGGCTTTTCTTCTGTCTTGGTCATCCAGGGCCTTTGCTACCAGGACCGCTGCCGCTTTTTCTATGTGCTGCCCCAGCCCAAGGTGGCGAGCTACGGCTCGGGGACCGAGGTAGTGTGACCCGTGCGGCCCGCCGGGCAGTCCAAGAGAACCCCCGGGGAGGGGGAAGCGCGCGCGGCCTCTCTCTCCTCTCCACCCCTCCCCTTTCTGCCTCTCGGCGCACTGCTCGTTCCTCTCAGCTCTCGCGCTTTCCCCCCCCCCCCCCTCCTTCCCCCCTCTCTCTGCTCCTGCTGCTCCTTGGCTGGTCGGTCTGGGGCCCGGCCCGGCGCTACAGACCAAGAGTGGGCTGCCCCGGGGTGCGAGGGCACGGGGGGCGGGACGCTGCCGTAGCCCTAGCATGGCGCACCCCTCCACCCGGTCCCGCCAGGCCGTGATGCAGCGGGCGCTCTCTGCTTACGCACTCTTTGCCGTCAGTGAAGTGCGTTTTATTAAAACTCTCGACGCTGAGCGCCTGCGGCGGGCTCTGTCCAAGGGCGAGCACCTGCTGGACGATGACGAACTGGGCGGTCTCTTTCTGTACCAAGCGGGCCACGCACGCCTGGCCAGGCGCCGGCTCCGGGCGGCCGCGTCGTCCGGCTCGCGGCTGGCCCAGAGGTTCCTAGGCGACATGTACAGCCTGGGCCTCGGCGGACCCAGGAACAGGGGGCTGGCCATCGGTACCTGGGCCCTGGCCGCCTCGCAGGGCTGCAGCGCGTCGGTCTACAACCTGGCAGTCTTCCTGTTGACGGGCACCGGCTGCCGGCGCGACGAGGCGCGCGCCGCTCAGACTTTCCGCGCCCTGGCCGAGGCGGTGGACTGCCGGGACTCGGCCTACGCCTTCGCGTACTGCGCCCGGAACGGGCTGGGTGTGGAGCCGGACCAGCGCGTGGCCTTGGCTATGTACCGGCGCGGCGCAGAGCTCGGGTGCACAGACTGTCAGTACATGGTGGGTTTCTTTTATCAAACGGGCGTGGTTACTCGTCCCTCCCTGTCGCTGGCCATTACCTGGTACACACTGGCGGCGCGGGGGGGCGACCGGCAGGCGCTGTCCGAGCTGCACGGGCTGTGGGGCCAGGTCATCGCCCGGCACACGGGGACGCCCGGCTGAAGCGAGGGGAGGGGGGGGGGGGGGGAAGTCCGGCGGAGGAGGGTGCACAGGCTTCGGCGAGAAGAGACACGAGCAAGGGGAGAGGGTTCGAGAGGGGCCCGGCCTGGTGTAGGGCTCGTCACGAAAGGCATCAGACACGCACGCGCGCCCAGGACGGGGCATTTCGGCTTGCTGGTCGTGCGGCGCCGCGGGCGCGGGGCTGCCGGTCCGTGCGTGTGTGTGTGAGTGTCTGGCCGGTGGTGCGCTCGGGGGGGGGGGGGGGGGGGCGAGAGCGTTGGTCAGCAGCCTCCCGGGCCCGTGCAGGGGGTGCTACCTCCAAGGAGCAATTTTCCCACATCCAGTCGTCTTCTAGGTCAGAAGATGTTGAGCAGTCAGTACGATGATTTGTCTGATGGAGGCTTTATGAGAAGGCGGGGACAGAAGGCGGGAGAATATGCATTTTGCTATATCGATGACATTATCGTATACTCTAACACAATGGAGGAGCATATCGATCATTTGTCCGATATATTCAGGCGCATCGGAGCTTTTGGCCTGAAGTGCAATCTGAAGAAGTGTCAACTTGCCAAGACGAGTGTGACATATTTAGGGTACGAGATCTCCCATAATCGAGTCTCGATATCCAAAGAGAAGAGGGAGGAGATTATGAATCGACCGATACCAAAGAACCGCACTGAATTGCACTCATTCCTTGCGATGGCGCAATACTATAGCCAGTTTCTACCCGATTGGGGTGCAACACGGGCTAAGTTGGAGAAAATGATAGATTTTGGAGACTTTGAGAAGTGGGACGAAGAGGCTTTGCAAGCGTTTCATGCGCTCAAATATCTTATTTACAAAGACCCGAAAGACGGAGGACTGGTGTTAACGATGCCCGACTTTACGAAACAATTCGTAGTCGATACAGACGCATCTAAGTTTGCGATTGTGGCGGTATTACAACAAGAGGATGAGGAGAAGAAATTACGCCCAATCATGTTTATTAGTAGGAAGTTGTGTGCGGCGGAGAGAAACTATTGCACAAGGCAAAGAGCGGCGTTAGCGGTGGTGTGGGCCCTCAAGAGGCTCAGAGAGTATTTGTGGGGAGGACCTCAAGTTACTGTCAGAACTGATCATCATAATCTGTTATGGTTGATGAATCATGAACAGACTGGACGGCTGGCGCGGTGGCAAGCGTTCTTGTCTTGTTTCGATTTTACAATGGTCCATCTACCGGGAAAGCGAAGTGTGGTCGCTGAGAGCCTCTCTAGGCTAGAGTTTAACTCAGAAGTATCGGCGTTGGTGTCCACGGTGGAGATGGAAGACTTGTCCACTGACAAGGTGTATGAGGTCAGCCACATTGAGGCGATGGAGATGGCGAGTGGAGTCCGATATGACCGCACAGGTCTACGGTACAGTCCACAAGGCCCGGATCACGGGATATGTTGTGAGCTACATACCCAGGAGGACGCTGAGTGGTCCTATGAGGTATATGAGAATGCGAAGGCGAACATAAGAGAGGAAGAGGAGACGCAGGATGTTTATGTGGAGCCTCCTCAAGAGCGGAGAAGTGACCTAGACGATGACCCGGAAAGAATCGGGATACGGCTAGAAGATGGTACTATCCATATAGCCTCGCCTACCGCATGGAGGCAACAACAGGCTCAAGATCCGGAGTTTAAGGAACTCATACAGTTATATCAGAACCCGGATGAGCTGAAGATGACGAAAGCGATCAAAGATCAGATGAAGGAGGTGGGATGGAGAGATGGTCTACTGTGGTACAAGGGCCTTCACGGTCGCTATGCGTCACAGCCGGACAAATAGACCCTTTGGGTACCGGAGAGTCTGAGACGATTTATATTTGTCTCAGCCCACAATTGCCCACTTTTGGCGCATCCGGGTCGACAACGAACTCACATGTTCGTAGCGAGGCGATTCTGGTGGAAGAAGATGAAGGAGGAGATAGATCAGGCGGTGGATGCATGCATCCCGTGCAAGATAAACAAAACACCACTGAAGGCAAATTTCGGCCTGATTGGCGAATTTCCTCTTCATGCGGGGATGTTTGAGTTTATACACATTGATCATGTGGGACCTTTCCCAGAATCGAAGGATGGTTACAAATACCTCCTTACTGCTATTGACAGAGCCACCAATTATGTGTGGATCATCCCTGTCAAAGACGTTACCGGCAAGACGACGGCCGAGGCGCTGATCGATAGGATCATCTCACAGATCGGAGTACCAAGAAAAATATGTTCTGATCGAGGCTCGGACTTTAATAACGAGGTCATCGACAAACTATCTAAGTATTACGGGATGAAATGGCAATATGTTACTGCCTATAACCCGCGAGCAAATGGGAAAATCGAGCGGGTACACAGACCCCTCAAAGCCTCACTAAAGATGTATTGCACGAAGAAGGAGAATCAAAGAGCATGGGTCGAGGCAGCACCATCATTTGCGTTTGCAATGAACTGTCTACCCTCTACGGCGTTAGGAGGCTCGAAAAGCTCAATCTCGCCATATCAGTTAGTATATGGGCGTGAGCCTGATATCCCGACTTCGCTCCTTCACCCAAAAGATACTTGGGCGGATGCGGATGAGTTGTTTGGGATGAGACTTAGAGTGAAGATGGAGGCGGAGCATATAGTCAGGGCGCATAGAGAGGCGGAGCGCCGAAAGACTGATGCTGAAGGGGTGCGACAAGCGCACTTGGATCAGATCAAGTTTCAGGTTGGGGATATTGTACTGTTGTACCATCCTCAGGTCCCGAAGGGATTCAGCTCTAAGCGTTCACTCATTGGAAAGGACCTTATCAGATTATGGAACAGACGGGACCTCTGAATTACAAGATCAGGGGTAGAGGGAAGGTGCAAATTGTGAATGAAAGAAGGCTGATTAAGTATGATCCCTTCTTACTGGAAGATGAATCCGTTGAGGAGGCGTTAAAACGGATGAAGGACGATTTCAAAGAGGTGCAGCCCATCCACAAGGAGGCTGGCATAGACCAAGACGATGCTTATCGGGCACCGATAGCTGAGAAGGAGGAGAGTGAGGTGGACAATAAGGAGAAGATTGACCGCATCAGCGCGGTGGGGACTCAGTCCAAGTCTCCGCGAGAGCATAGCGGAAAGAAGGAGAAGATCACAGAGGCGCAGCTAAGGAGAGCGCGGAATGATCTTATCAACGACCAACCGAGGAAGGCGATGAGGTCGATGGGATCAAAGGACGTCCACCAGGAGAAGGAGGGGACGGACACTGACCCAAACGCGGGCAACGTTGAGATTGTCCATGAGCGATGGAAGGAAGGCGATGCGATAGCAACCATCGCATGGGTGAAAGATGCTTTCTATCTGATGAGACCAGCGGAACAACATGTCGCTGACGACACTCTCTCAGACTTATACTTGATGCGGGTCGTGGCGGTCCCACGATAGATGTGTGTCACACGGACACTCAAAATATCATCAGCCGCGAAAATAGTACAACCGATACTCCAGTTTTGGAGAAGTATGGACCCGGTTGAGAATCCAAAGGCAAGACATTATCTGCCAGTATATAAAGACGCAAAAAGTCTCGAGACATGGGATGATACAATTACTCCCAGAGACAAGGATTACACTGCGTGGACCATTCAGACACTGCCAAGAGGAGTGCTTGATGTCCCTTTTTGAATTATCGTTGGGCGGAATCCCTAACAAGATCTGGGACATTCTCGAACAGTCAAAGTTCGATCTGACTTTTGTTGGCGGTCCTCCACCAGGTAAAGAAATCCGCGCCAGACGACGAACTTTGAAGGCAGTAACAAGGAAAATATTTTTCTTTATGCGTCTCAAACAAACTGGTTGATTGCCCACGGCGTATCATGATTTGATCATGCATCATCAGTTATCAATATGAATATTAAAAAGACTCAGTGATATAACTTGGCATTCGATCGCAACATACGAGTGCGAAAGGTCGATCGACGATGATACTACACCGTATACGGGGATCGCTAGTGTATTGAGCGATGGTGTTCCCGGGTATGACCCTTTCCAAGTCCTGGGATGATGTTCTCGAAAATGAAATGTTCTCTGAAACTTTCATTAAATTATTTTTTACGATAGATTATATACTGTCGTACCTGAGCACGGTCAATCTCTACTTGTGTCGGTATATCGCAGGGTCGGGTACATACACCTCGACTTCGGATATAGTTATTAGGACTGGCCCCCTAATACTATATCATAGGATATCCGCCTTATACAAGGGTATGTCATTAAAAAGACAATGTACTTACGATCTCCCTGTGAATAATAATATTAATAATATTAATAATAATAATAATAATAGTGCTTCTCTGTCAATGGCTGATGCAAATCTGCACATGCGCCTCCATCGTCTCACCCGTGAGGGGAGTACGAAGAATTGACGATAGGCTCTAATGACACCCCCGCAAGGGCAGTTCCAACACTTCCAGACGGACCGGTATGTTCAATGAAAATACTGGTGGCACCGACGGGAATCGAACTGGCGACAGGGCCCAGATGGTAGAACTTGACCACTGGGCTATCACGGTGTCCATAATAATAATAATAATAATTATAATAATAATAATAATAATAATAGTGCTTCTCTGTCAATGGCTGATGCATTTCTGCACATGCGCCTCCATCGTCTCACCCGTGAGGGGAGTACGAAGAATTGACGATAAGCTCTAATGACACCCCCGCAAGGGCAGTTCCAACATTTCCAGACAGGGATCGGTATGTTCAATGAAAATACTGGTCCAGACGGATCGGTATGTTCAATGAAAATACTGGTGGCACCGACGGGAATCGAAATAATAATAATAATAATAATAATAATAATAATGATAATGATAAGAAGAAGGAGATCAAAGGGGCAATCGTACTAGAGCACCACGTTGCTTGTATTTTTTTTATTAATAGTACGTTTGTTCTTGACATACTGCCGAGAAAAAAAAGAAAAAAAAAGAGATTGAGGGGAATGAGTTCAAAAATCTACAAGAATGGCTGGAGAATCCGCTTTGACGTGCCGTATGAGGATATATTTATCGTCTTTTAGCGTCTATCCGTGGGTCGATGCGCTGTGTGGCATGACTCCATAGCGCATACTATTTGCAGAAAGAAATCAGAAGGTGTATGACGAAAATGCTATTTCCGTCATAAAATCGGGAGGGGGTACTGTAGGCATCACCCCCCGGATAGCCGGTAAAAAGTACCTTTTCCTGGTGACAGGTGCACCAGCTTGTTTTTTCAGTATTATTTGTCCGGATTGGACCTGATGCAATTTTATTCCTGGTCTGTTGCCGTTTTCCTTTTTGGCTTCACTGAGCTAATATAACGAGACATCATTCTCATCTTTTGAGGACTGTGTTTGGTTGTATTACCGACTTTTTACGAGCTATCGTTGGGGGCATTACACCACAGTGACAGTCACGTTACAACCCGGTTGCAGTTTTTATGAATCATTGCAACTCCATATCCGACATATATATATTAATATAATAACATCTATTACTGGGTACATTCAAGTGTCAAACTCAGCCATAGAATATGTGTTAAGGGGCAGATCAAGTTTCAGATTAGCGGCCAGACTCGGATTTCAGATTAGTGGTCAGAATCAAGTTCAAATTAGTTCAATTTATCTGCTACATCCGTCCGCAAAATCTGCATGATTTTTGCGAAATATTACCGTTAAATTGAACTCTGACCGCTAATCTGAAATCTGACCCTTAACTCAAATTTGCTGGCTGCCAGTGAGTTTGACTGACACTTGAATGTACCCAGTAATACATCTAAGTGCATGGACATAGCGTTACCAATCGGTAACAGCGCGTTGCCAATTGGTAATTTTGTTACGCAAATACGGAAATATTGTGCACAAGAAAAAAAAACGTTGCAAATTGGTAACTAAAAACGTTGCTAATTGGCAACCAAAATTGCCAATTGGCAACCAAAATTGCCAATTGGCAATTTCATGCACTTAAACAATAATCTTTCAACTGATTTCTTTTCTGATTAATTAATATCCCTTTCAAGTAGAGTTATGTATCGTTAGACTACTACTATTATTAATATAATAACTTAATCTAGCAACTTAGTACACTCAGGCTATCACTGAGCAGTATAACTGATCATCAGTAGTACTATTCAAGTATAATAATACAGCTTTAAGCATGTCACAAGTTAATATAGTATGCCGGCCCACCCGGTATATAATGGCATTACCCGATTGTCCGTCAGGGCCTTATGACAAATCAAACTACCCTAGTAACGGTCACTCAGAGTAACGTCTGCCTCGGAAATGAAAAAGGAATGACGTGACGAAGAGCGGGAACGTATTAGGCTGGACACATGTAATGGCTCTAACGACACGCATTACATATGCCGGCCCGTACTGTCTAATATAATTAATAATATAAATAGGTCTAACACTGAAATATTCAATCAACTAATATAACTACCGCTACTCAGTATCTAACGAATTGTAGAATGAGGAATACCTAACACTGCAGAAGGGACTCCGTACTCTCCAAGCCTACTAGTAGGATAACCGGCCGGACAGACCGGAACCGTGGCAGTACAATTTCCACTTAATTATTCAGTGATACAGCGGACACTATACATTGCCCCTCTAGTGGCCCACAGTATAAACTTAATCAGTCTTTGTAGAAATTTCTAGATAAGTAGTCAGTGACTGGAGTACAGTCATTATATTTTCCCTCCAGCTTATTTGAAAGTTACGTTACGCTTATCTTAGTTTTGCAACTCACTGCAGTTGTCAGAATTCTCTTTTATTAAATTTGCCTTCCCTCCCTTTTGGTAGCTGTGTGAGACAGGACCGGTGGACTCTGAAAGGAGTCGGTAAAGGCCTCTATAATGAGCATGCTGAGTTGCTCAAAGGTTATGAGCCTTGAGGCCGATAAGGGAGTCAGCTTCTCACTGAAGCAGACGTTAAGTGCAATACCCATATTAGATGGGGACAATAGAGGATACTCTGATTTCAAATACAAGTTAGAAAAATATGCTGAAGGCATTAGTGCCTGGCACGGGGAATGTGTGAAGCTAGCCTTCGCCAAGCCCGCAAAAGCAAAGG
>WBZZ01006286.1:10000-53339 GCA_019918135.1 Paulinella micropora
TGATGAAAGTTTGTGGAGGGAAGGAGCAAGTCTGGGCGAGCTGTACTGGAAACAGTGTGAATCCGACCTCGACCTAGGGGCACACCTCGACCTAATTGAAGAAAATGATGTTGAAATTTGTTTGTGGAGAATTGAATCGTGATGAATTTAGTGAAAGTCTGAAGTCAAAAGGAGCAAGTTTGACTGAGTTGTGTTGAAAACAAATTTTCATGTTGTTCCGAATTCGGGAGTTCACCCGTTTCGAATTCGGGACAGTGTTCCGAATTCGGGGCATTACACTGGAAACCAGTGTTTTTCTACCTGTACCTTAGATGCTACCTCGACCTAAGGCGGAGCGGCGAGAGGGAGAGGCAGCGTTGGCGAGGATGGTATGTTAGTGAAGCGGTCAGTGAATGTTGGAGGCTGGAAGGTGGAGGTTGGGCTGGGGTAAGCTGGAAACATGTGTTTTTCTACCTGTACCTGAGATGCTACCTCGACCTAAGGAAGGTGTGGCTGCGAGAGGGAGAGGCAGGGTTGGCGAGGAGGGTGTGTTAGTGAAGCGGGCAGTGAAAGATGGATGCTGGAAGGTGGATGTTGGGCTTTTCTACCTGTATCTGAGAGGCTACCTCGACCTAAGGCGGGGCGGCGAGAGGGAGAGGCAATGTTGGCGAGAAGGGTGTGTTTGTGAAGAGGGCAGTGAAGGTTGGAGGCTGGAAGTTGGAGGTTGGGCTGGGGTAAGCTGGAAACTAGTGTTTTTCTACCTGTACCTGAGAGGCTACCTCGACCTAAGGCGGGGCGGCGCGAGGGAGAGGCAGCGTTGGTGAGGAGAGTGTGCTTGTGAAGCGGGCAGTGAAGGTTGGAAGCTGGAAGTGCGGGTTGGGCTGGGGTACGTTGAAAACCAGTGTTTTTCTACCTGTACCTGAGATGCTACCTCTACCTAAGGCGGGGCGGCGCGAGGGAGAGGCAGTGTTGGCGAGGAGAGTGTGTTTGTGAAGTGTGCATTGAAGGTTCGAGGCAGGAAGGTGCTGGTTGGGATGGGATGTCTTAGAAACCAGTTGGGTACCTACCTGAGAGGCTACCTCGACCCAAGCCACAAAACTTTTGGTTCAAATATTTTTTCTAGAGAATTTGATTTCGATGTGTTTAGTGAAAACCTGGGGCAAAAATGATCAGGTTTGACTGAGATACATTCGAAACAAAAAAAGTGTGTGGGTTCAATTCGGGAAAGTTCTTCTTAGGTCGAGGTGGGTTCAATTCGGGACATCGGGTTCAATTCGGGACAGTACACTGTTTGAGGTCACGAGCAAGGCCGTCGCTTATTGGTCTTGCCTGCATACAATCTGCGATCGCAGGCGCCGCCACTCCTAGTGCTGATGACGACGACGATGAAGAAGACTGAGCTTGAGGGAGCGCCAAAGAGGCGGCAGTAGATGGCGTAGTCAAAGTCGGAGCAGGCGGCACCGACGATGATGATGATGATGATGATGATGATGATGATGATGATGATGATGATGATGTCAGATAGCTCAAGGAGCGTCTCGTATTCGAAGGCTTGTCTCGAAGTTGAGCGAGGTATTGTCGTGCCAGTGCGTCCTCCTTTTTCCAAGCTGATAGCCGCCAAGGGCTAACTCCAATCTGAGAGGCATTCCGTGTATTTCCCACTTGGCGTGTCCTTCCATCCCTGGGCCGATCCACTCGTGGAAGGCGTGGCTGTCGCAGCAGCTGAAGCTGGAGACTCCTTTGGAGTTGGGGATGCATCCAGTTTCTGTCGTTTGGAAGGAGGAGTACCCGGTCTCTTCGATTCCAAATGTCCGCCTCGGGCACGATGGGTGATGTGATGAGTTTGCGAGGGCGTAGGATGGCTGGCTTGGCTCTCGCTGTCCCGTTCGCTCTCGTGCTCGACCACTTCGACTGTCAGCTCTACTTCTTTTTCTTCTTCTTCGTCTTCAGAATCTACGTCGTCGTAGGCTTCTTCGTCGTCCTCAGCTGCTTCAGCTGGCAGTGCCTCTTCGTCTTGCTCCTCGACCTCCTCGACCTCTTCACTTGCCTCTTCGTCTTCGTCTTCATCCTCTTCTTCTTTGCGTTCCGGCCATCCGATGTTGCCGTCGCAGGGTCTTCTCTTACGTGAAGACATGAACAGGTTGACTTGGCGACCATAGAGGTGGGCGTTAGAAGTAGACAGAAGGTCGTGGGAGTTCGAAGGGAGCTGTAGTTTGGGACGGCGGTCGATGATTTTGTTGAATTTGACTATCGGGTAGGACGTCTCTTTCGCCAACGTTGCAGGGCGGAAGTCGTAGCTAACCGTAGCAAGTTGTAAATCACCGACTTGAAGTGGCGTCTCGAAGAGGTGAAACTCCGTCTCGTAGACTATTTGCTTGGAAGGCGGCTTCAGCGGTATGTAGTCCGTGGGCCGGATCGCTTGCGCGTCGTCAATGGAGAGGTTGAGCTGGGCCGCGACCTCCTTGGCAAGAAGCAAGTTCATACCGTCGGGGAGGTGGCTCGAGATGTAGATCGTGATGGCATGAAGCGGAGACGTTGGAGTGGCCGAAACGAATAGTTCAACGCCTTCAGAGAGGAGCGCAGCAACACCCACGGATGAGCGTGCGTCGACGGGTGGGAGCGACACGGTCTCAAGTCCTTGGTGTGTTACCTAGTCGCGGAGGGCTACGCCTTTGCAGTTGCATGCCGAGTCTAAAACGCATGAAGTCTTACCGATGATATCTTCTTCCGGGGACGGGCGCAAAGATTTGCGTACGTATATATTCCCGCAGACGACAGTAATCGTAGATATGCGAAGTGGACGTCGGGGCTTCTGAGAAGACGAGCGCGTTGTCATGTGGAAAGCCCGGGGCTGCTTACGCGTGGCGGCCGAGGATGGCTTCCAGTTGCAGTGTTTCCCCTCATCTTGATAGCGTTGCTGGCGGAGCTTGCATTGTTAAAGTGAATGCTTCGGGGTCTGGTCCGGCTTGAGGAACTGGTTATGTTCCTTGCAGTAGGAGCATGGGACTCCGGTGAAGGCCGCCTCCAAGTCCTTTCCTCTTCCTTTCGTCAGTCTTCACCCTTCGTCCGAGTCTCAGGCCGACTTTGTCCCTTTGCCCAGGTGGGTTTGGGAAGTGGCCAGACGGGAGGCGGAAGAAGAGATGGGTGCTTGGGTTCGCTCAGCAGCGTCTCAGGTCAGAGCTAGGTGCAGTTGAGATGTCTTTCTCGTGCTCGCCCGTAGCTAGTCAGAACTTGCCAGATTGGACTGTGCCATTTCTGTCTCTCCCCTCTTTATTGTCCAAAGTGGAAGGAGGCAGTGTGTGGTGGCACAGTTTTCCTTTTTGGTCATTTTCCTCCCCGTTTTCATGTAATGCCTCTCTGTCTTCACTGACAGATAGATTACGCTCTGCGCACGTGGTCGCGCTCGTGGGCTACGAAGGCAAGTTGGAGTCCCAGTGCTTCGAACCTTGGACTACGCACGTGTGGTTCGAGAGGACTTTGAACCCAAGTCGTCGCCTAGCAGGAATAGCTCTCATTGACTTTCGCTTCGAGAGGGGGAGGGGTCGCTCGGTATGCTTTTTGGGTTTGGAAGAGAACGAGCCCAGGTTCATGCCAGGTGAGAGGCTAGTACTTCCTCCATGCAAGGCGAAGATCAAACCCTATAACACAGTCTTCAACGTGAAGGAGATCCTTGATGATGCAAGTCAATGCTTGCCTCTCGATGAAGTAACGTGGCTGAAAGGTTTCCTCACTGGCACCCAGACTTTCTACAGGGGCACAGGAGAGTTCCTCCGCGACTATTCCATTGTAGATAGATTGTTACCCGAAGATAACCGGAAGCTTTACGAAGAAGTCTTGAGCTGCGTAGAGAAAGGATACATGGTGGGACCGTTCACCAGACCTCCTTTCCCCAATGATGAGGAAAAGAACCAAGCGATTGTTTCGAGGCAGTACGCGATCCCCAAAGACAAATGGCGTCCAGAGAACGGCAAGAAGAGGCTCATCAATGACCTTTCGTACCCTCGTCTTCTTTCCTTTAATCAGCTTTGCCCCCGAACTGACGATGGGGTCGATTATTATTCACACGACGGACAGATGGCTAGGATAGTCGAGGCGGGACCGGGTTGCGTAGCACTCATTGCCGACATCAAGGACGCCTACAGGCAAACCCCGCTGGACCCTTCGGTATTTGGCAGAACGTAGTGGCAGCCAAGCATCCGGAGACCGGCATCATCGAGTACTTTGTTCAAGTCTGCCCAGGTTTCGGCGGTACACCAGCTGCGGATCAATGGAATAGATTCTCTCGGGCCTTAGAGGTCATTTTTCTTTTCCGGAAAGTCCCGATGAAACTCTTCGTTGACAACTTGGACATTATTGCCAAGAACTGGGAACGAGCTTTTGCACTGCTCAAGAAATTCAAGGCCCTATCGAAGCGTTTCGGCATCCCCTGGCACAAAGAAGAAGTGAGCCAAATCTTCCGCGCTTTGGGGTGGTACAAGGATACCAGGGTAGGGCATTGGTACGTAGAGTTACCAAACGACAAGAGAGACATCGTGATTTCCGGTTTACTCCGCCTCGCCACCAACTCTCTGTTCAAGCTGAAGACGCTCGAGAGGCTCCTCGGCTTGCTCTCCTACGTTTCTCAAATGTTGTTCTATGCACGTCCTGCAGTGGGCCAGCTGCGCCAACAGTGTCAGGGCCGAGGCCAAGACAGCACGCGTGTGCGCTCGGACGTCAGCGGCGGCAAGGTGGGCCCGTGGAGTGCTGGTGGAAGCCAATTTTCGTCTGCCCATTTCGGACTTTCTACGAGTCGGACACTTTGACGATGAGAAGATGGTGTGGGTAGGAGATAGTGGGAAGTGTACTGTTTGGACCGATGCGAACCTCTCACTGGTAGGAGAGACGCAGGTGGGGGCAAAGGGGGCGCTCATCGCGGCCCCGGATCGGTCCAGGGGGTTATACATCTCAGAAAGTTGGACAGATCAGGAGTTAGTCATGCTGAGGTCAAACAAGAACATACCCTCCTTCCCCCAGCGTGAAGTTCACTGTGCCTTTTCTGCGGCGTTGAGAGTGGCCACAGTCCTTGGCTTGCGTAAGGTCCATGTCGTAACGGACTGTAAGGCGGCGGCGGGCTTTATTAACTCGTGTTACTCGGCACAGCTGCACGTTCAGAAACTTTCAGAGATGTGGGCCACGAAGTTAGTCCAGGCAAGCGTTGTGTTGACGGCCTCTCACGTTCCGCGAGAACGCATCGCCATTGTGGACTGCCTGGCCCGTGCGCAGGTAGACCGAGCGCAAGACTTATGGCAAGGGATGAACCCGTCCGCGCTTTCTTCAACGCGTCTGCGGCCGCTACAGAAGTCCCTTGGCTCGTCGACTCTGCGGTCGAACTAATGGCCCAATCGCTTTCAGCTGGAACCAGTGCAACGTATTGATCGGCCATTCACAAACTTCAAGAGTTCGGGGAGTCCTACGGTACGGAACGTTGGAAGCCCCAGTGGTGGAGGCCGGACCCAGTATTCATCGTACTCTTCTTGTTTGGCTATCCCGTTTCTTCGCTGTTTCAACCGTCAAAGTATATATGTACGCCATCCGAGATTTCTGCCTCCGTTTGGGAATGGACGACCCAACCGACAACCACTATGTTGAGATGGCATGGAAAGGAATCAAGCGCAGTAAGCGCACGAAGTTGGACAATCGTTTAACCTTTGAGTTTTGGATGCTGCTCGCCGTCGCTTCCTTCGTCTTCGGTCAGCGGTCCAACAGGACCATCCCCAAGTCTGAGCGGCATCTGTGGATAACCGTGGTAACCGTGGCGGTCTGGGGCTTTTTTTGGTCTGTTCCGGGTCGGCGAGCTGGTAGCCTCCGGCTCCCTTGCTACCTGTCGTTTCCTTGTAAATTCTTGTGTAAGGACTGTCTTCGCCGACGGCCTCACTCTTATCATGGTTCGGCTTGACGGCGCCAAGCAGGATCCCTTCCGACGTGGCTGTGACGTGGGACTCGGAGAGCAAGACAACCCGCTGGTCTGCCCACATGAGTGGAAGAAGCTTTACTGCGACAGCCGTGACTGTTTCAAGCTTCCGTCAGCCGGTCTACAACCTTTCTTCCGCCTAGCTGATAATTCCCCAATCAACCGCTCGGTTTTTGTCGACACTATGCGCATCCTCCTGAAGAAGGCCCGTGTTCCAACGGCGGCCCGTTTCAACGGAATTTCGCTACGCCGTGGGGGTGCTGCTCGTCTCTTCGCCTGCGGTGCCTCCGACACTGCTATCATGCGAGCGGGCAGGTGGTCGTCCAGCTGCTTCAGACTCTACGTGGGCGCCGGCATGACGGAACTCATTACAGAACAGAAAGCGATGGGGGGTTCAGAAAAACTCTAGGCTCAGGCTCGGGTGGGGGTTAGTCTGAGTTAGTTTCATACTCGCTCTTTGTCAGTGTGACCGGGCCGTTCAAGTTCTTGGACAGATCCGGCCGCAGTATTCCGTTTTCCTTGTTGTAAGATGAGCGAGCTTGAAAGAGCATTTGAAGCCTAGACCCTTTTTTCTTTCCCCACTTGATTCCGACGAGATCGGATCGTCTAAGCTTCCATTAAAGCTCCGTTTCTTTGTCATCTGTTCTCAGTAAGAAAATGTAACAAAGGATTAAAGTAGATTTTAACTTTCATAATCTTTTATGAATGTTAAGAGTGACAAAGTGTCACTGCACCTGAGCTTGGCAGTAAGTAGGCGTCCAATAGCGTGGTATAGCTACGGGAGTTATTGGCATATAACTCAGACTAGTTTACCTACAGATTTCACCAACCTTAGTATTTCATATACACAAGGATGTGCGAAAAGGGGGGTGAGTGAGTAAGAGCAAATGTGCTATAAGCGAGCAAGCAGCAGCGAGCAGCATAGCGAGCAAGCGAAGATAAATATGAGAGAAAGAGAAAGAACTGGCAGCAAGACAACAATAGACACTAGTACACTTAGACAGCATAAGACACAACAATGTAGATAGCCATAAGGCATGCATGTGTTGTACTGATGCAATGTATCTCATGCGATGTTGATGCATGCGTCTGATGATGAGTGTGAAGTTGTTTCAACTGTGATGCGATGTCATGGCGAGCGCGCCATTAGACAGTGCATGTTTGCTCATGTCTGTAGTATTAGTCTCGTAGTAGTGCAAGCAGCATGCGAGGGCGAGCGATAGCGTGTGTGAGCGCTAGTGCAAGTGACAGTGGAGGTGAGGGCGTAATGAGAACGAGTGTGAGTGCGCGAGACAGAAGCTCGACAGTTTCTCATGTCCAATGACGTTGTTCGTTTATGCCATGTCCGTGTGTTTGAAGTGATTGGTGTGTAAAGATCAGTGAGAAAAGTATTGCCAGAGAGTTTCAGGGAGGGCGAGAATTAGCAGTAGGGTACACAGAGTGAGCATAGAGGACTCATTCTATGGGACCGGGCTATATTCTCAAGTTATAATCCATTGTACATTCTTGCGTTGTTTTCTGTTTTTCCTTACATTGGTACTGCTACAGCATGACTTAAGCATTTTCTACAGCAGTGCATGATATACATTTGTCATTCGTGAAGTACGTTTGTTACACCATACACATTACCCTCATTCATACTATATATATATGCTGAAAACATATTTTTTCAATGTCTTATCATTATCGATGTCTGCTTGTATGACATTGTTGTTCTAATCATAGCATTGTCGATGTTTTAACTCATGCATACTAGGCCAGCAATAATAGTTGTGTATAGAGCTGGGGGGGTGCACACTTAAAGAGGATGTAGCAATAGATGTTGATGTCATGTATGGTCGGAACGATAGGGCTCAGTCAGATAATGTAAGATAATACCCATAGTCAATAACGTGACATGTGCGTGCGTGAGAGTGACATATACGCAATAGTTGACACCAAAGGCAGAGTAAGGTCAATGTCCAGATAGGGTCAGCAGTTGTCATAGGTTAAGAAAGAGATGTTTAGAACGAAAACGCGAACGATGGCGTAGCCGACAAATCTATCAATCTTGATCGATAATCATTAAGAGAAAGCGATAATAGATTAACCTAGGCAGACTAGCGCGAGTATGGCCAGGAATAACTATATATTCAGGATTGCAGTCCGGTAGTGAAAAAGCAGATAGCCTGACGTAATTAGGTAGTCTAGCGTGCCTTTCGTTCAGGTAAGGATAATCTTGGTTCACTTATAGGACGAATGACTGTCAGTAAAAGAGAGAAAGATTTGGTATGTATTTAACCATTGTCATGTTGCGATGTGCTGTTTACGTCGATGATGTGATAATTGTTGGATATGTTTGCGTATTGTAGAGATGTCTCTAATAATTCGGATAACCCATAAGAGCTAGAACTAATTTGTAGTCAACCTAGAACGGGAGTCATTGGTTACTATTTAGCACAACATTAGGCTTTATTAGAATACAGTACGACACCGTTACGAGCACACCGACAGAAATAGACTGATCATCTAATTCTTAAGACTTAGCAAGTCCAGGGTCAAAGTAGATATTAACCAGTCCTTTATAATTATTAGGTCCGGTAGGTTTCCGCTTCGAACTCAGACAGGCAGAGCCTCGGGAGTAGCTTTAACTCGACAAAGCGTAGCTAGCGTAGAAAGTGTAGTAACAGGTACGGGCTTTTTCGTATCAGTCTGCATCCACACTCTGAACTTAGCGGGTTGCATCCTATGCTTCACGGCTAGGACTGGCCAAGACCGAAATTAGCCAATCGGATGTCTCATGCAGGCATAACCTTAGAGTCGTAGAGTGACGTGTACAGGATGATAGTCATAGTGTTACTGAGCGAAGACGCAAGTTATCGTTTGTTTTGTACGTCATGTACGTATAACTAAAGTAAATTAATGGATAGCTAAGAGTTAGTTCAAGTCGAGCAGACGGAGCGAGGCAGCTCGGGGGGTGTTCGCGACGAACAAGCATTAGTGATAGGTAGGATCAGTGCGATGTTTGTAGAAGGATCGTACCTTAGGAAGTTAGGTATAGTTCACGCGAGTAGTTGAATAGTTCGACCAGTTCATGGAAGGCTTGTTAAGGCTAGCGTAGCGCTTTATGGCAAGCAGGCATTCGGACTAGTTGAAATAGTTCATCTGTGTGTTGATTGTGCATTAAGCTTAATAAGAATCATAATGACATATGCTGTTGGGATTGTATCATGCACTTTGTCTATGATGACTGTTATTGTCCTTAGTCACAGTTATGACCAGAGAAGTGTAAGCTTAGATATTATCAAGCAGACAATTTAGATCGTAGAAAGAGTGATCAGACTAGCATGATTGGACTATAGCGGTTTAAGCCCCAATTACAACAAGAGAGTTTAGTACTTAGGTTCACGAGTTTACTTGAGCACACAATGGTGCTGCACGTTACTAGGAAAGAAAGAATGGCATTAGTTTGCGACAAAGCAATTCATTCTCCTAACAGACTAATAGTTAGTTTAGTACTGTAGGCAGTTATATGCAAAGCGATTGTGTATATTGCTGTTGTGATACTATTTGTTGTAACCTGGATTGTTATTTACGTTCGAACTGTTTTGTTCCCTTTAACATTTACTAAGTCTTGGTTATGTTGACGGATTGGACAAGATGTGTTACATACGTAAGTATGGTCTTGTTTGTTTACAAAGTGTAGTCCCGTGTCATGGATGGTTGTCATCTTATCTATCAGTACTTGATTGGTGTGTCTCAAATGGCCTGAGATGTCATGAGATGAACTTCTATGTAAGTATGCTAGATGTGAGTGATAGCTTGAGGACTAGATTAGTATTCTTATCTTAGTTTCCGTTCGGAGCCAGTACGGGAGCGCTGATTGATCGTTCTTTGGTCAGTACAAACGCAGGGCATATTAAGATCGACATGAGATTGCAAATGATAAGCTTGTAATGATGTAGCGATTTGTGTTTGGCTTAGTAGCTATGTTAAGACAAGTCTATGGTCATGATGGTTGTCGATTTTGTGTTGTTCATTGTTTTGATTGAGAAATGGTCATGAATCTTGTTTGCATGCTTAATTGGTGCTTGTATATCAATCACTTATTATTATTTCTTACTACCAACCTTATTTGCATGTATACGTCAATGAATGTAACTTGTAAGCGTTATATGTTTGTCTGGAACATATTTACATTGCGTTCATAAGTAATTGTCGTAATCATAGTTTTGTGAGTGATACTTGTAATCATAATGTTGCGATCAACTTTCATCTTGTCGTAACATACCAACTTGTTGATTTAAAGCTTATATATTGCATTATGTTCGGTTTGTAAGCTTTATTGACTCATTTTGTCATTGTTTGTATTACGTTTGTATGGTTCGTTGATTTAGATGTATTAAGCACATTTCAATATGTGTTGTTGCATTTTAATGGTCTGCATATATATATAACATATTTGTTTGTTAATTGGTTGACCTCATCGTACGAGCCACCGAGACAGATTATATGTTTCATATTTTCAGTCTTCATCATTCTTGGAAATCCATATTTCACCTTGTTGTAAATATTGATTTCGGGGGGTGCGTCACGTCTGGCACAGTTCACATCCCTTCATAATGTCACATCTAGCATAGGTTGCATCCATTCATATAGTCTTTGCATAAGACAGGTCTAATCATATAGTCGTTAGATGATATATTAGACAGGCGGAGGCTAGGCTAATTATGATAGGAGTTGCATAATGATAGGACTTGCACAATCTGATCGGATTGGATTAGGTAGGACCGTTACCATCGTGGTTTATTAGTCAGTACGGCACACATTCATACTAGTAGCCACTACTCACCGGTAATAATATTTAATACCTAATTTCTCTGGTGAGAATTTCAGAGTGTAGTTCAGCGAGGACACGTCACGAAGTAAGTACAGTCAGTGCTTTAAGATAATTTATTACCTCTATCGAACACTGTAATAACTAGGGCTCACAGTCATAGATTCTGGTAATACATTCCTTACCACAAGGATTGTTAGGTGACGTCACTATTTCTTTATTCAGAATTCCTTTCTCTCTGTACCAGCCAAGTGCATTCTCAATAAAGATGAGTCTACTACGTTCGAACAGTTAATAAGCGCCGGAACACCGTTCCTTCCCTACTAACCTCTGAACGCAAACCGGCGGACGTACCCGCAATCCGTCCTTGACGATGAGCGGAAATGCATGAGGAAGCTCCGCCGTGTCCTCACAACGCTCCCCATTCTGGTAAAGTACAAGCCATCGCAACGACTCTACCTCCGTACGGATGCAAGCCAGATCGGCATTAGCGGCGCTCTTCATAATGGCCCACAGCGCAATGCTCCGGTCATCCAGTACTTCTCCCAGAAGCTTACCGACACGCAGACACGATGGGCGACTTACGTTTGTGAAGCTTACGGCGTCATTTACGGTACTCAACAATGCCGCTACTACATCGATGCCAGCGATCTCGAACTCACCATCGTTACAGACCACCGGCCCCTCTTGTGGCTATGGCACGCTCGCAGCCCCATGGTCGTCAATTGGGTCTTGGAACACCTTCAAACGATTCGATTCAAAGTCAAATATCTACTAGGTAAATAAAACCAGCTCCCCGACGTTCTTTCACGTGTCCCATGCATCGCCCCCGGCCAGCCCACCCTGATTGGCGAAGCCGAGGCGACTCTTCAGCTGTTATCCACCATCCCGGCACCCCGTGCAGGCTCTACCCTCTGGCTAGCAGTTGAAGGCACGCACGCGGCCCTGGATAGCCGTCTCAAGTCCCTTTCTTGCCGGATCCTCCGCGGCGGCCCCACTCTACGTAGCATTCAAGCCCCATGGGACTTGGCAATCGTGACCCCCATCGCTGAACGCTCCCCGATGGTTGCCCGCGATATGTTCGCTCTCCGCAAACCTTTTGCACTGCTCATGCCTCAGGACTTGATCCACTGCGTCCCGATGGCACTCTTCCACAGAAGATCGTCGAACAATGCCGCAAGATCTTGTTCCTCGACGACAACTTCGTATGGCTCGTCCATGGACTTGGAATGGAGCAGCACTACATCTATCCTCTGTAGCCACATCGCATGCTCAGCGCGTTACACGCCAACAGATCATCAATGCGCAACGACAGGACAATCTCACGGCCCCTCTTTGGACCGAAGACGTCATCTCTGTCTTCGCCGGCTTCGCCGAATTGACCCTCCGACAAGGCATCGCTGTCACCATCGACTCCGAACAATCTTCCGTCAAGGTTTACGTCCCAGAAGAGCTGCGCCGCCCCCTCATCAACTATGCCCATCTCATGCAGAATCACGCCAAAGCGCCTACGTTCGTCCCTTTTATTAAGGAGCGCTACGTTTGGTTCCGCACAGACGGTACGGATATCATGCATCATGACGTCCTCGCCGCCCTCCGCGACTGCCACTTTTGCCAACTAGTCCACGCCCGCCTGACCCTTAACCACGGCCGTTACTCATCGCTTACGTGGACACATCAAGGACAGCGCATCGGCCTCGACCATGTTCACATCGGCATCCCCGGCGTCGCCCCGCAGTACATACTGACCATCGTCGATCTTTTCTCGGGATTTCTCCAGTTTATCCCGTGCATCTCCACGTCCGCGGAAGAAACAGTGGAACTCATCCTCAACCGATGGGCCTACATCTTTGGTTTTCCGGAATCCATTTTCTCCGATTATCATAGTTCTTTCATTGGCACACTGGCTAAAAGATTTTGCAGCGTAGCCGGCCTCGAATTGCTTACCACCGCGCCCTACTCGCATCATCAACTCGGCTACGTCGAATGTCGCCACAAGGCCATCCGCACGGCCATTCAGTCTCTCCCCAAGGCAGAAAAGACCAACTGGCCCAGCATCATCCCTTCTCTCCTTCGCTCAGAACACATATGTATCTACCGCGACCGGCACTACCGCCTTTGAAGGAATGCTCGCCCGCAAGCCCGCTGCGCGTTGGACTTCTTCGACTCGCCGGAGATTGTTAATGCCCGCGCCACCGCCTCCAGTGCCGCCCTCGACGCCTCACCGACACTGTCAATACAGTCGGCCGAACAGATCGCTTTGCTGAACAGCGCCCGCACCGCAGTCACAGCTTACGTCAGCGCGTATACCACCGTCACCCGCGCCCGGTCCGTCGCTCAAAAGAGCAAAGGCCGCCGAAAGGCTGTCAAGGAATGGAAAGTAAACGACACAGTCTCCGTCTACCGCCCCAAGCCTTCCAAACAAGGCATTCCAGCCTCTTCTGTTCTCCAGTTCGACGGCCCCTACACCATCGTTGAGCAGGTCAACTCCAACTGCTTCAAGCTGCGCCACCTCAAGACCAACAAGGTATTGAAACGCATCGACCGCTCACACCTCGCCCCGTATACTGCACCTACCGACGGCGTCGCCCCGCTTAACGCCGTCGCAGTAGATGACCACGATGACGACTCCGTCAACTATACCATCGGCGAAGTCGTTGCATTCATTCATCGACCGCGATCAGGTTAAACCTGCATCGTTTTGGATGAGGACCCAGAGAACGAGGAAAACGACCTCGTAGTTCATCAGCTCGGTACGACCTCAGACAAGAACCCTCTCTTCCGTTCCATCTACGAAGACACGAAGGACCAAGCCACTATCCAACGCTGGGGAAATCCTTTAGCTACCTGGAAGCCCCTTCTCTTCGAAACTACTAACGACCAAGTCGTCCATCGACACATCGAGTGGCGCTCTCATAAGACCAACAAAGATAAAGGCAGACTCTCCGCCAGCGTTCTTAAGAGTCTCAAAGGCCCTCTCATCACCGGTGAATCCTTCCCACTGCACATCTTCCAAAAAGGGAAGCAGGCCACATCGAAGGAGTAGCCACCCCAACACTCTCAAGTGGGTTTTACCCATCGTACCGGCTTCACCCGTCACAGCCCAGCGCGTTTCCCACTTGGCCCGCCATCGTCCCTAGACCAGCTACGCCACGACCAGAGTATCCCTGTAAGTCCTTGGTCGCCTTTTATGCCTGCAGGTCAACGATCATTCTCATCGAACCTGAACACCTCAGTGACTATATCGGCATGGCATAATTGGTACATTAAATTTGGTTCATCTCGGCTGTGCGATACATGACCACCTAGCTTCCTACGGCTCGACGTCAGCTCCCCGATATCAACGCATCGCTACTGCGCCTGTACTGTCTCGGTCCCGCTCCCGCATCCCGATATCCGACCCCGGCTGATCTCCGTCTACAATGCGCTACACATCGACGCACTTCTTTTTCATCTTCCTCTTAGGCTTAAAGAGACCCATCTTTCTCTTTTCTCCTTTTCCTTTTTCTGAGACAAGTCACTGACCAATCGTTAGTCACTCACTCTGTACGCAACTCTACTCAACCGTTATGTCTGGGGGGGGGGGGGGGAGCTATCAGACCGAGCACTTTAACGACCGGCCAAAACCACTACCGTTGACATTTTACTGTTTTTGACCAATCCGTTAGATTCTCCTCTGCACGACGTTTCGACTTCACTAACTAGCTTTCGATTTCGTCCAGGAATGACTTCAAACGATTTAATAAAAGTTTTTACAGCAATTTTTTCCACGATTTCCAGAAAACCATAATTTAAGGTGAATTTTGGGCAACACATTCAAGAGAACAGAAAAATAGTTTTACCGTACACATATAGGTTTTTACATCAATGACTTAGAGAGATTTCCCAAATGAAAATCTCGGACTTCCACTTGAACACAAATAACTTGAACTTGAAGCCACCTTCAAGTAAATTGTACATTTAACTTCAAGTGTCGTCTAACAGCTACTCACAATCTACGTTCAACCAAGATCGTACTTTGCAAACCAAGTCTGCAAACGAGTAGAAATCAACGTAAATAAACGAAGTGACCTCTCAGCTAGTTACTGGTATTTCATCTACTCTTAGGAGTTAGGTCTGTTTGCAGCCTGAGCCATAGAGTCTTTTAATAAGAGTTCGTTGTGTATTTATCCCTTGGGGTTGTATCAGTGGCAAACTCACAAGTGAAGTTATCCAACAATACAATTCGGACATTGAATTAAGGGGGAGAGTTGGACATGCAACTTCAAGTTCGAGTTACTATCAGTTTGAGTCGTAATTATTAACTATGATATCATTAAGTTTCTATGTGCGGTAACATTTATTAAGTCATAATTAGGACTCGGAGTAACAGTAATGGGTAATCCAAGTCAATTGTGAACGTTACGTTTTTATCATTGTGCACCGGACCATTATTATTGAGCGTCAGTTACTGTTAGTCACGCACTTAGACTAGTTAGCTCTCTTGCAGTTTAGTTCTGCGTTTATTGCTGTTGACATTCAAGATAACAAAAAAAATTGATTTTTCTGTTTTGGTTGGAATTTCAGTTTTGGTAGGAATTTTGATTTTGGGTGAAAATTTGAATTTTTCAAATTAACTGCTATATTCGTCCGCAAAATATCGTAAATTTTCGCGAAATGTTACAGTTAAATTTGAAAATTTGAATTTTTGTCACAAAAATGAAAAACTGTCACAAAAATGAAAATCTGACACAAAAATGAAAAACTAATTTTTGTTGTTGTCTTGAATGTCAACAGCAATATTTCTTAGGATTAAACTTGAAGTTGCTGTGAGCAACCTGGCTTTTAACGAAGTCTCCCGCAAACCGCAAGTGAAAGGTAGGGTAAGGTCCGTGAGTGACAGGTTTATACCTAATCATCGCACACACACAAATTCAAATATTTGGTGATAGCCTTCCACACGTTCACCAGTTCGTTCTTTCGCTGTCAGCATTCCGCATAACGTTCCGCACGCTCCGATAAGACGCTATAAGCCAATAAACTCTACCTTACCTAACGTTCACGCTACAAGGCTCTATAACCTGTGAGACTATCTCAATAATCCGCCGTATACTAGCTAGCTATGGCCTAAAGTAGAAACTTCATTAAGAAAACGCCGCCAAGGTAACGGCCCGAATACTTACTAGGCCGGACATAAGTAATGGCTCTAACGACACACATTACATATGCCGGACCATACTGACTAACCGATTAATTATATTAATAGGTCTGACACCGGGTTAAGGGTTAATAATTCGGTCCGGTACGGTATTCATTTCGATAAGCGGCCCTTAATATTAATTGTCAGTTATTATGACCTTTCTGGTACTGGTGGTGTTACCTATTTCAGTTATATCATTATCATACCATTTCGTATGAACGTTACTGATTTTGATCTCTGCAGCGGGATCTTATCTGTTGATTAAATAAACATTTGAACTGGTAAACTGGGGGACTTACTGGGGGACGCCCTAGTTCGATCCCGAGCCACTACAACCGATTCAACTTCCCGAGGTAACTTTGTCTTAAAATTTACGAATAGGTCATCAATATTCTACATTCCGGTATTGAACATGGATCAACCGAAAAAGGTGGATCTTCTTCTTCTTCTTCTTCTTCTTCTTCTTCTTCTTCTTCTTCTTCTTCTTCTTCTTCTTTTTCTTTTTCTTTTTCTTCTTCTCTTTCGTTCTTTCGTTCCTTCCTTCTTTCGTTGTTTCTTCTTCTTTCTTCGTTCCTTCTTCTGTTTCTACCACAACTACTATTACTACTGCTACTCTACTACTACTATTATACAACTACTACCACTACTACCACTATTACTACTATTACTACTACTAGTACTACTACTACTACTACTACTACTACTACTACTACACTACTACTACTACTACTACTACTACTACTACCTACTACTACTACCACTACTACTACTACTACTATTACTACAACTACTACTATTCATAGTGCTACTGCCATGAACTTCCGCTTCCGCTTCTTTGTCCTCTGCTTCCTCTCCTCTTCCCTCCTCCTCCTTTAAAGAAAGGAGACTTTTCTTCCTTCCCTTTATCGCTTTTGTTTCTTTTTTCCGTGCGTGTGTGTGTGTGTGGGGGGGGGGGGGGGGGGGGGTTGTGCGGTTAGCCTTCAGCATCCTCTGCATCTTCGTCTCCACCCTCCAGGTCATCATCTTCGGCCGCCACAGCCTCTGCATCTTCAGCGCTGTCCATGGGGAAAGTGTTGGCCGGATCAAACGTCCACTCTCCTGGAACCTAAAAATACAAGGTTCATTTTTGATCCACGGAAAATTTGTGAAGCACGTGCATCCTTGACATACCAAAACAAGCTAAAAAATCATCTTGGCATCGTTTTTAAATTTAATTTACCTCCATGGCCCAGGGGAACTTATCCATCAAACTTTTGTTGAACACCTTCTCAATGGGACACTGCAACCAAACACAGACTGTGGAAACACTAGAACAGCATATGCAACACCTGCAGGCGCTTGCACCACGCCACTGTGATGCGAGGATCCATGTAGTTTATTTTCGACGTACCAAGAGACACTTCTTTCCCATCGTCCTGCACAAGTCAGGGCTGTTACCAGGCCAAATCCGAGCAAACAGCAAACCTTGAGTGCGATCTTGGCCTGATGGTTCTCTAGCCTTTGCTCTAATCGGTCTAGCAGCCTTTGCGTCGCGTCCTTGCCTAAATGAATTTCGAAGACAAGTTTCAGCAGCGGTCATGGCATGAATAGAAGTCGATGATATAATAGCACCAGCGTGGCATTCTGATGTAACTGACAGTGACTCAAGTATAATCGAGGAGGTACAAAGGTGCATGCATGTCTCCTCTTGCTGCCCAAGAAAGAACAAGTCCAAGACCATACCAGAAGGCAACTTGAACTCTTTCTCCTTTTCACCCTCCTTGAACTTTTTGCTTTTGCTTTCTTTGGCGCCTTTTTTCAAATGTGCCTTCGCCATTTCGATTTGGTTTTCCAGATTGCTTTGCACCTCCATCATCCTAACGCGCCCATCGATATGAGAATCATCGCTTTTGAGTGATGAAAGACCTTGCCATCTGACCCTCATGACCCTTGGAGACTGCAACATGACAGGAAGATTCCGACACCAATAATATAGGAAAAGAGAATCTTTACTGCACTCGAAGTGATTCAGATGTAAACTTTATGGGGATGGGGGATGGGGGGGCTGAGAGAACCAAAAAAAGAATACCTGATTTCTGGTGATTACAGAGAATGGCCACTTCTCGATTGGCTTTGTTATACGCCAGCACCTTACCCACAAAATGGACTTAAACATGTTGCAAGCGAACAGATACCTTGTGCGCTTCCATGCTTTCCGGGGTCACGTCCTGCTTTTTGAGCTCAGCCTAAGTAGAAGGAAGGCAAAACATGAAATGAATGTGGCAAGTACACTTGATTGCTCGAGAGATGTGAAGATGATCGACTCCCCCCCCCTCCTCCTGGGCCCCCAATATCCCTCATCCCCATCCAGCATGCTGATGAACTGCTCTTTTCCTAGACTCCCTCAAAATTGAAGTTAGGATTAGCCACTACGATCTTCGAGATTGAGACTCATACTGAGATTAAAAGATGATTGACCTCCAGAGTGATAGAGGCATTGTAGGTACGGAAAACTTTGGCGGTCAGCTTCGGCATGAGCGAGGACAGATGTTTGTTGAGCTCAGATGTCTATGCATCGGACAAGAAGCGTAAGTCATGTATAGAAAGAAATATGTGGTTATTACGTTCAGCTGGTCAAAGATGTCCTTGTCCGCACCCTTGTTTCTGCTGAACGCTTGCAAGTTCTTGTACACTTGTGGGTCGACCTGCGGAGACAACGGAAAAGAAGGATGTTGCAAGAAACACAGGAAAAATGGAAGGTAAATTTGAGGCCAAGTCTCAGCTAATGACATATTTCGTCGTGCGTAGCAATCCGAAATCTCATGTAGAACACATCATGGACAAGGGGCGATGTCATACGGACAAGAGATCATTCCTGCCTTTGCACATAATGTTACCTTGACTTTGTTGTAATACCGCATGGAATCTTTGCCCAAGAAGTCCAGTTCAATGTGGTCATCCTTAATAGAATCAGATGTTTACATCGCATATACATCCTATCTGACCTCACAAAATTTGATGTGTTCCACACGTAGGGAGCAGCAACCAACGGTATCCGCACGCTCTGTACCACGCAGTCACATGCTACTGATGTAAGAGCCACAATGAACTCTTGCCTGAAAGGTCTTTTTCGTTGCCCACACGGAGAGCGAGCACGTCGATGAGATACATGGCAGTTGACCGCTAGAACAAGAAACGAGGGGACGGTGGGCACATGGTTGACTGTGAGTGAGTGCTTGGAAAGAGGGAAGGCTGGTTAGGTGGTGGTTAAACAGCTCTCACGATTTCTCACCTGTTGTTCTAGCTTGCTGCTACTTGTCATGCCTTTCCGGTAGTCCTTGCGGATGGTCTCGATCTTGGTCTTTAGGACCGCAGCCACATGGTACCTGAATTAAGATATCCACGAACTTGGCTTTCGATGAAACGGGAAAAGAAGGAACAAAGACATTACTTCCTCATATCCGATTCACCCTTGAAACGGGAAGACGGCGCCAGGAAAATGTACCTATCATTACAGGGCGATTTTGTACTATGGGCACTTGCGTGCAGGAGGATGGGCTAGCATCGCATGTACTCATGTTATGTAACAAATGAAGTTTTAAGGCGTGGAAGCAATTACTTGAAGTCTCCATTGACATTGTCTCGCCAAAAAGCCAGCCACGTCACATCAGGATTGTGAATCACACCTACATTAACAATGGTTGGAGATGAGAAGCACGATGCATGTTATTCACCTTTCCACTTGTGTCCGTCTGGAGGTTTGGGGATGGGAACGCCTTTGCCGATGTTGATAACGATATCTTCCGGCTTTACTCGGCGCTTCAACATGCCTGGGCACACAAGCTACGTATGTTTATGTATGTATGTTTGGACTTACCCGTCTTGGGGTGCTTGCCTCGACCACGGAACAACCCTGGCGGCTCCACGCGGCAGTTGGCGATTTTCTCGCGATAGCTAGAGCAAGAGAACGACCAATGAAACAAAAGGAATGCCATCGTCACGACACAGACCCGTCAACTAGGCAGTACGCATACACGTCGTCAATAGCCTCCTTTTCGGCTTTCGCCTTCTTAGCAATAGAAGGGTCTGCCTTCTTCTCTGCCGTTTTCTTTTCCTTTCTGGCGATGGCCCAGTCATAGATGGGGCGGAAATCACACTTCTGGAAATCCTGGATAATGTGATCATTGCCTGGATAAGCAAAGTAGAGGAAAAGATTGAAACACTCCTGACTCCCGTGTTTTTGACGTACCAAGGATTTTTTTCCAGTCTTTGAAGAAGTTTTTGTTGAAGGTCGGGTTCTTCACGTAGTCTGTCTCCAGCATGACCGCATAAAATGTTGCGACCTGCAGCAAGACGATTGAGTGAGAGAGAGAGAGAGAGAGAGAGAGAGAGAGAGAGAGAGAAGAGAGGAGAGCAAATAAACAAGTGGACCAACAAAACAAATAAATACCATAAATAAATACACAAGTAAATACATACATAAGTAAATACATATAAAAATGGAAAACAAATAAAAGAACAAACAAACAAATAAGCTAATGACGAACAAATGAATCAATCCATGAATAATGAACGAATCAATAAACAAATAAACAAATAAATAAATAAGAAAAATATAAATAAAATAAAATAAATAAATAAATAAATAAATAAATAAGAAAATGAGAAAATAAAATAAAGTAGACCAAGAAATGAACAAATAAACAAACTAATACACAAACGAAAAAAATAAATAAATAGATAAATACATAATTATAGAAGCAGTCCTCAGTGTCAGATCCTTGTAGACTGCCTCCAGTAATGATGATAGTAATCGTAAAACCACCCCAACCGAATCATACCCACACCTTATGTCCCTTTCGATGCTTTTAGAATGGGCGAAACGCATCTTCCCCGCCCCCCCCCACACACACCCCAAATCATCAAACAAGAGCAACAAGAATCTGCAGCAGAAAACAGTAAACAGCAGGAAGAGGACAAGGAGGAAGGAGAATGAAGAAACAAGACGCATATTACCTCCTCTGCCTCCGGTGTTAGTTCGACAAACTCTCCGTCGTACTTCATCTTTACGTTGTGCGGTTCGTAAGGTGGTGGGAAAATGACAGCGTTGTGTTCGAGTGTGGTCCACTTTGCACCCTTCTTTGCGCGAGGACGATTCCACCATTTGTTGGCCTTGTCAAGAGCACAGACGATAAGCTTTAAGTGTAGCGTTGTAATTAAACACACCCTTTTTTCGTTTGACTTTCAAAGTATCCTTGTATACCTTGCCTTTTTCAATCCTGTCCTATCCTGTATGCCCTTTGTCCTACACTTAATCCTGACGCTGTTGTCATATCAGCTGTTACTTATGATTATGATCTCATTGGACTGAGACGCTTGATCACGAAAGTGGAAAAGGCTTCAATGAGTGATTCGAGAAGGTGTGTGTGTGTCTGTGTTTTTTTTGTTGGGGGGGGGGGGGGGGGGGGGGAGGAGATGAGCAGGCTGGCTCATCAGGCGTATGAAAGGAAGTGCGGTATGATGAAACTTGGAGAATCGGCAGATATTTTTGACCTCATTGATCGGATTCAGCCTTTTGCATTCACGTGTTTCGTAATCTTCAAACGGGTGCACGTGGGAGAGATCCACTCCACGAGCTTTAGGAGCGGTCTTCTTTTTGCCTGGATTGAAGAAGGAATAATTAGGAGGGAATTATAACATGTTGATTTTGTTGTTGTTGTTCTTGTTGTCGTTGTTGTTGTTGTCAGAAAAAAAATGGATGAACAGAGACCAGTGCGCTTTCGTTTCTTGGACTTAGCATCCGAATCTGAGCTTTCCGATTCGGAACTGGAGCTGTCGCTGTCGTCACTGTCGTCGCTGTCCGAGCTCTCGCTTTCAGAACTTGAGCTTTCTGATGAAGACTCTTCCTTCTTCTGTTTCTTACTGACAGGCTTCTTGACAGAATCGGGTTTGGGCTTGACAGAATCAGGTTTGGGTTTCCCTGGGCTCTTCTTTTTAACCTCGGTCTTCGCTTTCTTCGTTGGTGGAGGCTTGCTACGTTGGGCCTTGTTCTTCATGTTGACAAGCGGAACATCCTCATCTTCATCGCTGCTACTACTGCTGCTATCGCTGCTACCGCTGCTATCGCTGCCGTCCTTTTCAGGAGCTTTGCGCTTTCCATTGGATGTCTGCACAAATCCAACAAACTAAGTTATTCTTTTGTTTTGAAGACGCTATCTGAAATGCGGACCTACCTGGGGTTTACTTAGTTTGAGCTTGGATTCTGGGGTGGCTTTGGTTGTAGACATTTCCTTCGTCTTTGTTGAGCCAGGCTTGGGGTTTGATTCTCGACCATCCTTGGGTTCTGGCTTACTTTTGGCCTCTTCCTTGTTGGGATCTTTCTTGACAGAATTGTTCTCTTTCTTGACAGCAGTGTCGTTCTCTTTCTTGATAGCACTGTCATTCTCTTTCTTCACAGCATCCTTAGCAGGCAGATCACTTCCTACATGAAAAAAAAAAACACAACACACCAAACGATAAATACTCTTGCTTTGCGTGCTCTTGTCTCTCCTTCTCTCTCTGATAGTGTTGCTTGCCCTCTTGAGACAACATGCCTCCTTCTTTCTCCTGACCGGCTAGCGCACTGTGCACTGTACTGCTCCCTTGATCCTCCTCCTCCTCCTCCTCCCTTCTTCTCTTCTTTCTTTCTTGTTCTTCTTCTTCTTCTTTCTTCTTTTTTTCTTTTTTCCTTCTTCTTCTGCTGCTGCTGCTGCTGGTGCTGCTGCTGCTGCCTCTTGTTCTTCTTCTACTTCTTCTTCTTCTTCTTCCTCCTCCTCCTCTTCCTTCCTTCCCACCTTCCATCTTTCCTACCTTCCTTTCTCCCTTTTTTCTCTTTCTTTTCCATTTCTAGAAGAAGAACAAGGACAAGAACAAGAACGAGGAGGAGCAGGAAGGAATAAAGGAAGGAAATAGAAAGAGAGAAATCAATAAAGAAAAGGGATGGGGAGAGAGAGAAGAAAATTCTTCTTTTCCTTCTTCTTCTTCTTGTTCTACTGCTGCTGCTTCGTCTGCTTCTTCTTCTTCTTCTCCTCCTCCTCCCTTAGACGACCACCACCACCACCACTACTACTACTACTTCTACTACTACTAACCACCACCACCACCAGCACCACTACTACTACTACTACTACTACTACTACTACTTAGTCAGTAGTAATCAGTAGTAGTAGTAGTAGTAGTGGTAGTAGTAGTAGTAAGTAGTAAGTAGTAGTAAGTAGTAGTAAGTAGTAGTAGTAGTAGTAGACTACTACTACTAACTACTATAACTCCTACTACTACTACTACTACTACTACTACTACTACTACTACTACTACTACTATTACCATTACTGCCCACTACTACTACTACTATTACTACTACTACTACTACTACTACTACTACTACTACTACTGCTACAACTACTCCTACTACTACTCCTACTACTACTCCTACTACTACTCCTCCTCCTCCTCCTACTACTACTACTACTACTCCTACTACTACTAGTACTACTACTACTACTACTACTAACTACTACTTACTCCTACCTCCTACCACCTACCACCTACTACCTACTAACTACTACTACTAACTACTACTACTAACTACTACTACTACTACTACTACTACTACTACTACTACTACTACTACTACTACTATACTACTACTACTACTACTATTACTACTATACTACTACTACTACTACTACTACTACCACTACTACTACTACTACTACTACTACTACTACTACTACTACCAATACTACTACTACTACTACCACCACCATCACACCCTTTTTGCCTCCTTTCTTGTTTCCCTTTTTTGTTTTCCTCTCCTTCGCTCCTTCTTCTACGTCCTCTCCTCCTTCATTTTCTTCCTCCCTCCTCTCCTTCCTTTCTAGTCCTGCTCCTGCTGCTGCTTCTCCTCCGCTCGTCGTCGTCGTCCTCCCCCTCCTCCTCCTCCTTTTTCAAAAAGTTAGTTCTTTCTTTATTTTACTTTTTTGCTCCCTTGAATTCATTTTCTTTTTGAATTTCTTTCTTTTATTTTGTATTCCATCACTTTCAAGCTTTCCACCATCTAACTCATCTACGTTCGCACAAAATTTACAGGCAGGTTTTGCGACTGGAATTTGACATCGCGCTTACCGTTGGAGATATTCTCCTTCTTCACTGATCCGTTATGCTGCAACAACATGGACATCGACAACATTCAACAATTTCGTTCTTCAAGGTCAGACCTTTCCTGATGATTCTGTGCCTTCTCCTTGCTTTTCTGTCGAAGAGATCTGCAAAGTTTGAAAGATGATTTGCAAGGTGAATACATTGGAGTAAGTATATGGGGTGACCTTTGTTGTTGCAGTGGTGGAATCCGACATGGTCGGCCACTGAGACAGTACTGGTTCTCTTGAACGAAATAGCCGCGCCAGACAAAAATAAAGAAGCCAGAGATTGCAACTGTACACACCCAAATTTTCGCGAGTTGGGCCCGGGTGAGCTTGCTCAAAAATTGGGTCCAAAAACACAAGCCCGTGAAGTTCACAGGGCCCGAAAATTCGCGCCACAGGTTTTACCTTTATTTTTCAGAATTTTTTTGTGTATTGTCACACAATTTCATTGAAAAATGCCCCAATACTTTATCGTTCATTTCGATCCACCTCTGGCAAAAAAAAACAAGTAGGTGACAAAACTGCACCTCGGCAGTCGCGTTTTCCTACTCTCCCCGTAGAAGATAATTACCCTTTTCGCGCAGGTATTTTCAAGAAAAATACCAGCCCGAAAAGGGTCTTTTAGGACCAAAAATCACCATCATAAGAAATTAAAGAGAAATCCTATTGACGAAGGAAATAAATCAAGTAGACAGCTAACGACGAAGGAGATAAATCAAAAAGGAAGCGAAAATTAATATTTAAATTAATTATTTTACATTTATAAAAATATGTATATTATTATATAGCTGAGAAAATGCCAAGACCGAAACTATACGAAGGAGAAGCAAGACGAAAGAGAAATAACGAGAAAGCTCTCGCATACTACTACCGCCACCAAGAAAGGTTGAAGGAGGAAAGAAAAGAAAAAGCATTAAAGCAAAAGCAAGAACTCAAAAGCATAGAGGAATACAAAAAGAAGATACAAGAGCTGGAAGATAAATTGAGTAAAGTAGCGGTTTAAGTTCTAATAATTTTTTTAATCTGGTAAAAATATTTTTCATCTAAACAAATAGCTCCCATATAATAACGGTAAAAACATTAATTAATTATTTTCAGAAAAAGTATCTTACCTAAGATATACATAACGGTAAAATGTCAAAACCACCACTACCACAAAGACCAAACAAGCAATATGTTCAACTTCTTCAAGCTAAGGCTAAGCTTAGAAAGGTTGAAACGAAAGATAAAAGAAACAGCCAGGACCTTTTATCTAACATCCGTAGTAATACGAGAGCAAATCTCCGCGATGCTAAGACTAGGGAAGCGAAGCGACGAGAGTTTAGAGCAAACGATTATGAAGTTAGGAGGGATAATCGGCTGAACTCTCTCACATTCAAATTTAGGGAGCTAGATATAAGCTTCTATGATACAGACACCTTGGAAGAGAAGGTATTGATACCCGCTATAAGATATGCTAGAAGAGAAGGGATGACCAACAATGCGGATGTCAATATATCTATAACATACTCCACCGCTCCTGCTAATGAACGATACGACCACTATTTAAAAAAGAAAAGTTTTAACTCATTTCAACTCCGCCAATACGATACAGTATTTATGGATGCTCTGAACGAGTTCAACATAAACAACATTGAAGCGAGCGAGAATGGATATGAAAGAAACATAAGATATGTGGAAATAACCATAGTTCAAGAAAACGGCGGAGGATGCTATGAAGGAGTGAGAGATAAAAGAACAAAGGTTGAAGAAGGAGTAAGAATATCACCACCCAGCAAAAACAACAACTGCTTATTCTTCTTATGTAAGGATATTCTAAATATTCACCCGATGAACAAGAACAGGTGTAATATCGTCCGAGCTGAATTCAACCTTCCACCAAACTCGCCAATACCATTTTCAATAGCGGTTGAAATATTGAAAAAATATGTTAAGGAAGGGAAAACATATGAAATAACTGACCATATTATGAAGCAGACATTCAGCACAAACGAAGAAGGACAAGAACCCGACAAACTAATCTTTTTGGAAAATAACCATTATTACGGATTAGTTAAGCAGTTTAAGAAGCGGTGCGAAGACTGTCTGAGACCATATTTGAACAAACACAAATGTAATCTCAACAGGAAAAAATTTGCGGACATTATGTTGAAGAAGAATGGCAAAAGACACCTCATAACTAAGTTCCACACGGAAGAACAAATGAACAACCACGAGGTGCTTCATTACGATTTGGAATCATTTAGAAATACAAACATCGCTGTCGGCTACGATATCCACGACTGCTACATAGTCGGATATACTCAGGGGTCTGAGGGTTTCAAATACATAGCTGGTAAAGATTGTATCAGTCAATTCGTAGACCTACTAATAGAGCGAGGCGAGAAGGCAAAAGCAGGATGGGTGCCGAAATGTAAAAATGACAAACCGCCAGTTCTATATGTTAATGGTTTTAACGGAGCAAACTTTGACCACTACTTCATACACCAAGAATTAATTAAAAGGGGTATTAAGATTAAGTCTTCAAAAATCAATAACGGCTCTATTATCTGCTTAGAGTTTGAAAATGTTAAGATGTGGGATATGTGTAAGCATACCCAAGGAAGTCCTAAAGCAAATCTTGAAAGTATGGGGTGTGAAATCCTCAAAGGAGACTTTGACCACAGCCGTGCCAAAATGTGGGAGGATATGGACGACAAGACGAGGCAGGACTGTTTGGCTTATCTTAAAAACGATGTTATGGGTTTGAAGGAATTATATGACAAGTTAAATACCGAAATATTTACAGCTCATAAGGTCAATCTAACTTCATACATCTCAACTTCAAGTCTCGCTTTTAACATATGGAAGAAATATGTAGACGGTAAATACGAGGTGAGACTTCCAACTGTGGAGCAGGAAAGAGCATTCAGAAAAGCCATTATCGGTGGAAGGACTTACCCTTCTAAGAGGCGGTTCATTTCAGCTCAGTATGAAAGATACCTAAAAAAAGAAATCACCTTTGACGAAATAATTGACTACCTCGTTGATGCGGATGTCGTATCTTTATATCCAACCGCGATGTTATTAGCTTTTATGGTTGGCGACATACTGGAAACAATCGGACCATTTGACCCGCGAAACCTTCAAATCGGTATTTACAACCTTGATTATGTCTCACCCAAAAACATATTACATTCAAGGATTGGACAGCGAGACAAAATGGGCTCCCTTAAATGGCGACTAGAAGATATGAAGGACCAATGGCTGACGAGTGTAGATGTTGAGGATATGGTGGCCGAAGGATACGAAGTCCGCATTCATAAAGGATACTACACCGCCAAATCGGAATGTGTCTTCAAACAATACGTAGACGATATGTTTAAGGCGAAGGAAAATGCTGAGAAAGGAAGCCCGCAATATTTGCTCGCCAAGTTGTTTATGAATAGTCTATACGGTAAGATGATACAGAGACCGATACCTTCAATAACAACATATATACGAACTAATGAAGATTACTGGAAATTCTGGAATAGCAATCAAATAACTGACATTGTCAAATTTACGGACCAACAAGGAAAAGATTTATGGCACATATCGGGCCTTCCTCGTAATCCAATCTTATTAGAGAGTAGCATAACGAAACCTTCACACTACGGGGCATTCATACTAGCATATAGCAGACGAATTATGTTCAACTATATTAAGGAAGCCAACCCGAACAGAACCATTGAAGACGACTTTTACTACACAGACACTGATAGCCTCCAAATTCATTCAAGATGTGCTAAGTATGTAAAGAATATGGGTAATAAAAAATTGGGGGGTATTGGAGACGATTTAGGCGATGGATGTAAGATAATAAAAGGTGTGTGGATAGCACCTAAACTTTATATGTTAGAATTTACGACAAAGGATGCCTTTACGGAAGGAATGACTAAGAACGACTTAAAGCATATTTCAAAAGGAGTTAAAATAGTGTCTGAAAATGGAGTTAAAAGGTATTTCCATTTTAGGGGTAAAGGCTTAGATGCTAATCAGCTAAACTATGATACATTTGATAAGATGGACAAAGGCGGGTCTGTTGAAAATGTAAAGGATTTCCAAATGAAAAAAATACACATTGATAGAAACAGCAAACAACAACAAGTTCCACATTTTAGCATTTTACATATGACTAATGTTAAAAAACAAGTTAATGAGAATAAATGGGCGGGTCGTAAGTTCATTAACGATAATGACAGCATCCCACTCGGCTTCAACATTCGCGGTTGAATTATAGGTAAATTTTTTTGGCTCCTCTGCTAAGCATAACATATCCTATGGTGAAGCATTGAAAAAGGCGGGCAAGGAATGGAACCCTCGGCGGGGTCGTAGGGGGAGCAGGCTCCTACAAGGAGGCAGTGCGGAGTTGTCGGAGGATGTCTATTTGTCTTCGTCGGATAGAAAAGGTGCGGACGGATGGAAGCCAGTCGCTAGCAAAGAAAAATCAACCGTATATGAAAAAGATGGTAAAGCTATTGTCGCATTTAGGGGAAGTGCTGATAAGCGGGACCTGCTAACCGATGTCGCATTAGTAAAGGGAGTATTAAAGAAAACTCCGAGATATAAAGAAGAACAGAAGTTGGTTGATGAGGTTATAAAGAAATATGGCAAAGATAACGTAGAGCTGACGGGTCATTCGTTAGGTGGAACAATAGCGAAAGATTTAAGCCGACAGATGGGGGTAAGGGCGACCACATACAATAAAGGCAGTAGCACGAAGGACCTCATTGAAGAAGTGATTGACCGAGTGGCGGTGAAAGTTAATCCTTAAGGTAAGCGGGCGAAGACTGCGAAGCTAACCACGAACTACCGAACAGCATTTGACCCTGTGTCATTGTTAGGGGCGACAGCTGTGAATACTAAGTTAGTGAAACCAAAAAAAGGAATTCATACAATCAGGAGCTTCAAGGGTAAAGTAAGCCTTAACAAACTTAATCCACTCAGACATTGCGTACTGTCTGCCGAAGTATGAGGTATATTATTATTTATTTAATTTTTTTTCCTACCAACTATATACCCCCTACTATGTCCGCCCTCACTAGACTGTGCGAGAAGTTCCAACAACTTTCCATTGAAGGCGAAAAAAAATCCTTCTCGTTGGAAGATGTCCAAAAGGTAATCCACGACGAAATAAAAGCGATTGAAGAAATGAGAAATGCTCAACCAAACTTGTTTCATTTCGGGAAATACAAAGGCAAAAAAATAGAAGACATCGCAAAGATTGACAAGCCATATATTGAATGGTTAGTTCGTCAGCCGTGGTGTAGTAATAAAGACGAATTGAAAAAGTACATTCATTGACGAATGAGATACATTTTACCTCTTATATTGATTTCTTTTTTTATAATTCGCAGTATTGCTTTCTGTTTGTGAAAGTCGCTAAATTTAGTGAAATGCGGTTCTTTCAATAAACCGTCTTCAACTTCTAATTCTCTATTTACTTCAAGGTATTGTTGAAGGATGTCTTTGAATTGTATGATGTCAAAGTGGTGGTCTACGTGGACATCAACTCGCTCATATATATCACCACTTATTTCGCATATGTATCTGGGTTCTACGAATACATCAATAGCCACGATGTCAAGATATTCTTGTATTTGAGGTCTTATCGTATTCCTGCTCGCTTCTTTTATCACTCTCGCCATTTTTTTTAATTTGCTAAGGCCTATGAGGTCAACACAGCAATTCCACGAAAACGGCTTACCATCTACACGAAAGTGTTTTCTCCCAGTGGTCAAATTACTTCAACATCAATGATGCCATTTTTTAGACAAGGGTGATGGGTTATTAGGTCTAGCACGAAATTGCTATCTTCTGGGTTTAGCACTTCACCATCGTTATATTTGCTTATTATTCTTCTTATGTGGGATTTGATAGATGCTTTTGTTAGAAACCGCCTACCACCCACAATATACAACTTACGACTATACATTACTATATTATTATATTAGAAAAAATTATTACAAAAATAATTATTATTGGTCTTCTAAGAAATTAACGATAACACTCACATTTCCTCCATTATTAACCGTCGCGACAGACTTTTGTAAAAATGTTAGATTTTCGCCAGGTGCGAGTTGAATGTCGTAAGTTCGCAGGTCAATAAGCTGGCTTGAAGTAGCATTAACATACAGTTTTAGAATGACATCAGTTATAGTGGCACCACCAAGAGCAGTCGCAGCGGTGTCCTTTGATACCATTGAAGTTTTTGTGTCAATATCAGCGAAGTTCTCCGCCGTAAGTGTTCCAGTCGTTTTCACAATTCGCACTATATTAACTTTGGTGTCTTCGTTTGATATGCTCACGAGAGATGGATAAACAATTGAATAATTGGTCGCACCATTAAAAGTTGTTTTATTTTTTATGCTAATAATTGGGCTTTCCGTTGTGCTAGCTGGCTCACTTCCTTCCGCTTCGTTTGATATGCTTGAATTAATAGTGTTAGTGCCCTCAATAAACATACTACAACTGGCTGTTTTCAATGTTTGATTAGCATTACCAGTTCCATAATTTCTAATACAAGCTGAAAAAGGTAGGGTTGTATTTGAAAGACTAACACCCACATTCGCATTCGCATACCTAATTGTATGAACCAGCTGAAATTCTCCACTTGATGGGTTTTCTATGTAGAACCTTATAGCACCAAAGCCAAGATATTGAAATTTAATCTGGAATACATTCCCTTTGGCCCAATCTATGATAGGCATAATTTTAGTCCCATCACACGGGTCATCCCAGTTCGCCTGTGCGATAAGTGTCGGAACCCCACCTTTAACACTAGCAATATTCATACCAGTCGCTCTTATTTTGTAAAAATAGAAGCCATTAGTAAAATCACTTTCACCTATGCCGATATATGAATTGTAGTCTTTTGTTTCATCGGTGGCCCATAAAGCAGTAAATCGTGTTAGAACTCCCATTCCAGTTCTGTATTTAATTCTTTTTTTACTCGTCAATACAGCATTCGCGGTCGTCTTCACATCTGTTTTAAGTTCGGCCATATTCGCATTAAATGAAATGGTAGCATCAGTTTGAGCTGTTGTCCATATTCGTGTATTGATAGTGTATGGGAAAATCTCTTGTAATACTGGTGTTAATTGGCCGACCAATGCTTCGCCGAAAGCGGTTTTCATACTATTGGTTTCAACATTGCCGTCATATCCGACTTTGACATTTATGAAGTCTCCGTCAGGGTCTTGTGCTATCAAGTTTCGCTGATGACTCATAGTAGGTATATTAACAAAAAAATAAATAATCTATCAAAATTAAAAACATATTATCTAGGTTTAGTTTCTAGTAATGGTGCCATTCTTAACATTTACTTCTTGCTGAGTGATGACAAATGTGTAATGATTGGCAGCAATATTCGCAGTGGTAGCAATAAACTCCCATCGTCGCTCGGTGTCTAGGGATAATCCGCTGATTTCATTTTGGTCCTTGCTCCACAGTGGGCGAGTATTGTCAAAACTATCACACCAAACCCAGTTGTATTGATAAACATTGCTATTCATCAAAGAAGAGCCTTCCAACTTCGGTTTAAGATACATATAGTCTTCTAGTTTTCCAGTTTGACAATCAACATTGAATTCTTGAAGTCGTGCTCCGTCTAGTGTAGTATAAAAAGTTTGGACCTTAGAACCGAGCAGGTTGCTATTGTCATAAGCGGTGTTCTTATTTTCAGTCGTATTGAAAACAGAGTGATAAATTTTCTTAATTCGTCGTCCGTGGCCTCTGTCAAATCTAAGGATAACATTTTGAGAAGTTGAAGCCACTCCGACGGTATTTTTATACAAATAAGAATAATCAATGTTGAAGCTCATACCTTCTGGGCTCATAATCTTCTGTTGAATTGATTGAACGACATCGGGGTTAGTTTCAACAGCTAAGAACAGGCTGAGATTAGTAATAGTAATATTTGAATCCGCCACCGCAACAGTGCCTCCATCAGTAGAAAGAGCATCATTGTTGTAATAAAAGATTTTGGGTGTCTGTTGCCAAACAATCCGCAAAGTCAAAATTTCTGGAAACATAATAGTTTTATCCAGAGCGAAAATAGTATTGTAAAGCATCCCAATATTAATCTTAACATTAACACTTGGGCTGGCATTGTTAATAGTTCCAGCTGAAAAATACTTAGCCTCATTAAAAGCAACATTAACGAACTTACTCGTGCCAGTCTCATTCGCAATAAGGGTATCATCGTGTCGGCGGGCATTTGTGGAGGGTTGTGCCATCCAAGCCTTTAATGCGGCCTGAACCTGAGCCTTAGCAACATCAATGCCCGTATCAATTTGCCCCGCCGCATTTCCTGCTATTGCCGAAGCGGCCAATGCTGTTTGTAATGCGGCCAACCTTGTAGCATCGCTAGCGGGTTGAAGTGTAGTTGTAGCATTACACTTTTGAAGCATACAACCAGCACCACTTCCATTGTCGTGGTTTTCCAAAGCGAGTAAATCATCAATGGAGGTTTCGGGTTTCCAAATCATCTTAGTGATATTTCCGACTTCGTTAATGTCGCACAGATAAACACCACCTCTCGTAATCAATTGTATCTGCCTAATCGGGGCTAGGCAGTCCATAAAGCATTTATTGTAGTTCGCCGCCTTCGCATCTGGGGCATAATTAAAACTCAAAACAGAGCGAGCCAAGTTAAATGGGCGACTAATAAGGTCAAAGTTGCTTTCCTGTCCTCCCGCGGTAGAAACAGTGATATTAATAGAACCCTCACGAGGGGTAAGCTTATTCAAGCGATAAGAAGCACTGATGTAGTCAGTCCTGCTAAAATCTAGTTCGCCTCCGTGTTGTGTAGGCATTTGTTTTTCCTCTTTTTTCGGTTGTCCTATATTTTAATATGAGAAAAAAATAAATTAATTAATTACCTTGATTTAAGCAGATTGAAAAATGATGTAAATAAATTAAAATAATTCGTCTCGCGGTAAATCAACAAGGTCATTACAATTCCGAGACCGTTGAGATTAACTGGTTGGTCGTTTTCGTCAGTCAAGTAAAACCGATACAAATTGCTTGAACTACTTGATAGTCGTTTTCCGTATTCACTGCCAGAGCCATCGTAGATAACAGAGCCGAACGGGATTTCATTCGCGGTATATATTTCCTGTAATACGTGATTATCGCCTTCCCCAACGAGGTCTGATTGAAGATACAAAGTTTTTTCGCCAGTCAAGATTATGACATTCGGAGACCTAATAGTATTATTAGCAAAGAAATATGTTGAGTCGCGGTCAAAACCCATTACTTCGTGAATGCGAGTTTCGCCGTCAAATATAAACCGCGGTTGAATGCCTCCATTGTTAGCTACGGTAAATAATAGCTTGCCGTCTTCTGGGTCGGTGTTTGTGTTGTTGCTTGTTATTGTATATGTGTAGTCATTGGGGCTATCTGCGGTTAGCACCTCGGCCAGTTTATTCTTTAAGTTATTCATCGTGTAGTTTCCTTCGGGTATCGTAATTAGCGCCTCAAATCCATCTTCACTAAGTGTAAAAGTATTGTATGGCGAAGAAACAGAATAATACGACTTCGGCACATAGATATGAAGAATTTTACAGTGTGTCGGGTTGTCTAGCGATTTCATATCAATGGAGTGTGTGAAATCACTGTCCGTGCCGTTTATCCTATTTTTGCTGTTGACATAGTAAATGTTGCTACTTCGTCCGCCTCTATATTCCATTGTAGGAGCTTTTTTTCAAAAACCTCCTACGACCTCAAAAACTATATATAGGAAAATATATTTTTGTTTTAATTATCTGCCACAACGGAGGGGGTGCGGGGGACGAAGGCCCCTGCTGCTAAATGAAAGTATCAAAGCCATAGCCGTTCTGGACTTTCAACTCATCGGCTTCTTTTTCTTTTAAGTCTGTCCAACCGCTGGCAAATTTAAAGCGGTTCCCTTTCGCTCGTTCAAGTAAAAACCTAATACTATGCCACCCACAGGTTGTGCTCGTGTCGCTTTGGTTTTTGACTTGATTAACCTTCATAAGCAGATATGTGTTCGGCTTACTCTTTTCAATAAGCTGTTTCATTTGGTGAAGAAATAGCTCAGTCGGCTTATACAGTGCGAGAGGGTCGTAGATTTCAATAGTGTCATCTTTAATGGTATCAATCCAAACAGCAATCCAATGTGAGCCTGGTTGGCTAGACTTATCCAAGTTCATTATAAATCCATACTTCTTTCTTTTTTCTGGTTTAAGTTTGTTTATTTCATCGCTGGCTACTGTTCCCAAATACCAATCGTGCTTTTTCATAATGTTGTCTATTTCATCCGTCATTAGCCCTCTACCTTCACCCGCTAAGTTCGCTGGTAGTTTTTGTTGCTCTTCTGTTGGAGGTGTTTGCTCTTCTGTTGGTGTTGGTTGTTGCTCTTCTGTTGGCTGTGGTTGAACTTCTGTTGGTGTTGGTTGTTGCTCTTCTGTTGGCTGTGGTTGTTGCGGTGGATGCTCTTCTGTTGGCTGTTCCTCGGTTGGTTGAATACCGAGAGTATTTGAAACTTGATTTTTAATGTTTGGGTCGCTTCTCATTTCAGATACTAAGTTATTTACATAATCCTTATTCTTCATTTTTTTCCTGTATTTACCCTTCTTCAAATATTTCTTAATTTTTGCTATCGTTAAAAGTTTGTGTATTAATTCCTCCATCGTTTTCGCCCCAGCACCAGCTTGGTTTATTCCCAAATAATCAGCGAGTTTCTTTCTCATTTCATTCTGGTCTATTCCTAAATCAATACCTTCATCTACTATAACTTGTGCCATACCCGCAGTCGTGTGTTTTCCTTTAACTTTTTTTGGTGGTGGTTTGCCCCGAGCTTTCATTTCTTTTTCCAAAGCAGGGCCCAAAGTTTTGGGTATGTCCAATTTTGGATACTTATAATCATTTCTTAAACCTGCGGATATGTATGATACTTTATCTTTAATTTCAAAGTGTTTCGCTTTGGCCTCCGCTAGTTTTTTTTCTTGTTCTAATTCTTTTTTGTATTGTTCAGCCAGTTCTTTCTGCTCATCTGCTGATTGGGCATCGGCTATCGCTTTCTCTATTCCTGTGCCAAGTTTGATAAATTCTGTTTTGCTCAAACCTTTAATAAATTTAGTTGTAAAGCCCGCTTTCTTCATTAATTCAATGTATTTTTCTTTTAATTCCTTTTCAGCCTTTTTCTCTTCTTTTGTTTTCAATGGCATCTGCTTTTCTTCTGGTGCTTGGGGTGGTGCTTGTGGCGGTCCTAGTTGTGGTGCTTGGGGTGGTCCTAGTTGTGGTGCTTGTGGTGGTGATTGTGGCGGTGCTTGTGGTGGTGCTTGTATGTATTGAGGTTGGAAAGGCGGTAATAGCATTAAATTATTTTTTCTATCTTGTTCAAATTTTACATCCTCTATAAGTTTTTGCTCTCTGTTCGCCTCCCTTATTAATTCTTCTTGTCTTTCTTTAATGTCGGCATTCTCCTTCCTCTCCATTCTTTTCTTCTCATCTTCTGCCTGTTCTCTTAACTTCTTTTGCTTTTCTTCCTGCTCGTGTATTAGTTCATATTTTTTCAGCAGGTTGTTTTGTATCTGGTTGCGGTTCTCGTGTTCAAGGCGATTGAATTCGGACTTAACTATTCGCTCCTTCGTCTTTCGTGTTTTCTTCGTTTTATTGTCCCCTTTCATATATTTCAAAAACAGCTTAACGATTTGAAGTGTTGAAAGGTCATTCGTTTTCTCGCCAAAGTTGAGATATGCTCGTCTGCCAGAAAAAAAAGAAAAAAAATCATGATTTGCAGTGGTAACGTTTATTCTCTCTTTATGTTCATTTTTGGAACGTTGTTTGCAGGTGGTAACGTTTATTTGCAGGTGGTATGGGTCTCATACACTTGGAGGAAATTCTCGGAATGTCAAGGGTACTGTAAACTACAGTATCACACATTTTGCACGTCATTAACTACAAAGGCAGATACTGACAAGTTGCTATTGCTGTTGTTTAATAAAGATACTTATACAAGTACTCGTAACCTTTTGGCATACCCATACAAATCGATAGCCTAGAGCTATTGATTCAACGAGATGGTGGTCCGTCTTTGTCTGTCTGTCTGTCTGTCTGTCCGTCTGTCTTTATTTCTTTCTGTCTCTATCTGTCGTCTGTCTGTCTGTGGTCTGCCACGGACAGGCGAAAGTACTGACGAACAGACAGACAGACAGACAGACTTAGACATGGACAGACAGGCATAGACAGACAGACATAGAACAACTCTGTGTCTGTAGGGCGATACAAGCCACATGCATGTGTGTTTAGGGCGAGCTGTGGACGCGCGGCATGATCTTCGGGGCGGGCGTGGTCAGCCCGCGCGCCTTGCAGCAGCAGCACTAATGTCGTAGTAGCAGCAGCAGGAGTAGTAAATATTTGTAGGTCTTCTCATTTTGATATCATGGAAGGAGTCGTCGTTGTCGTCGTCGTCGTTATCGTCGTCGTCGTGATTGTCGTCGTCGTTATCGTTGTCGTCGTTATCGTCGTCGTTGTAGTGGTAGTCGTAGTGGTAGTCGTCGTAGTCGTCGTCGAAGTCGTCGTCTTAGTAGTAGTAGTAGTAGTAGTAGTAGTAGTAGTATACTACTGTATATATAGTAGTAGTAGTAGTAGTAGTATACTACTACTACTACTACTACTACTACTACTACTACTACTACTACTACTACTACCACTACTACTACTACTACTACTACTACTACTACTACTACTACTACTACTACTACTACTGCTACTGCTTCTACTACTACTACTACTACTACTACTACTACTATTACTACTACTATTGCTACTACCGCACTACCACTACTATTACTACTACTACTACTACTACTACTATTGCTACTACTACTACTACTACTACTACTACTACTACTACTACTACGTAACTAGTAGTAGTAGTAGTAGTAGTAGTAGTAGTAGCAATAGTAGTAGTAGTAGTAGTAGTAGTAGGTGTAATAGTAGTTATTAATAGTAGTAAGTAGTAGTAGCATTACAAGCAGCAGCAGCCGCAGCCGCAATAGTGGTAGTAGTGGTAGTAGTAGTAGTAGTAGCAGTAGTAGTAGTAGCAGTAGTAGTAGTAGTAGGTAGTAGTAGTAGTAGGTAGTAGTAGTAGTAGTAGTAGTAGTAGTAGTAGTAGTAGTAGTAGTAGTGGTAGTACTAGTAGTAGTCGTAGTAGTGGTAGCAGCAGTAGCAGCAGCGCAGCAGAATAACAGTTTAGTAGCAGTAAGTAGTACTGGTAGTGCTAATGGAGTCTCCTGAATGCTGCACTGGTAAGGAGTGTTTTCTTTCTTTGGCACATGTGTTAGGGAGTGTTGCTCGGTGTCGCGGGAGTCGACCTGAGGAAAGTAGTAAGTAACGTTATGTTTGAAAAGGACGAAGACACGGAAACAAACAACAAGTAGCAGAGCTACCAACAACAACATTTAAACAATTTTAGCCTGCCCTCATGGCTGTTCCGGAATATCTAGGCTTTCCCCAATCAGTAGCCATCACAAGTTGCTTTGCCATCCCACGATCTTTGAATTTCCTGACCAGGCGGGTCCATTCCAAATGCCCACTGTACCAGTGTCAGTCAGTCAGACTGTAATGCCCCAACGATAGCTCGTAGAAAAAGTCGGTAATACAACCAAACACAGTCCTCAAAGATGAGAATGATGTCTCGTTGTATTAGCTCAGTGAAGCCGAAAAAGAAAACGGCAACAGACCAGGAATAAAATGGCATCAGGTCCAATCCGGACAAATGATACTGAAAACAGGCTGGAAAAACTAGGTGCACATGTCACCAGGAAAAAGGGTACTTTTTACCGGCTATCCGGGGGGTGATACCTACAGTACCCCCTCCCGATTTTATGAGGAAATATCATTTTGCGACAGTTCGGCAACACCATTAAGGGCATCTGCAACTTTTTCGGCAAGCAGATCGACAAGGTGACCAACATCCCAAAAGAAGCGATGGACACCACCCAGCAGCTAGGCGACAACGCCGAGGGCGGCCTCAAGTCCATGGCGCTGCCTTTGGCGGTCGGCGCCGCGGCGATCGGGGCCGTGATGATCCTGAAAAAATAAAAAAAATCTTCTTTGTGCTTAATATTATACTGCAACGACGATGTCTTCCGCCACCGTCGTCGTGCCCCCTGCTAGCAATCAGCAAAAAGTCACCACCGGCAAGAGGGCGCGCAACGGCCAGGAGATCGTGATTGATCCCGAGCACGCCCGCGCGATCAATGCCCGCCCTTGTTGGACGCAGACGGTCATGGCGCCCGCCGCCGCGACCTCGGCGCTGAGCAACACTGCTTTTTTTAGCTTTATCCTCGAGAACAACCAGTCCGGCGCGATCCACGATGCGACCCTGCGATTTAAGATCACGTTCACGACCAGCGGCAGCCAGCCGACCGACTCGCGTGTTTTGCCTACCACCCAGTGGTTCGAGCGCATCGAGTACATCGACCGCCTGACGGGCACTGAAATCGCGCGGTACCACGGCGACATGATGCACCTGATACTCAATACGCTGCCGCAAGAGGCCATCGACCAGATCGCCGACATGGTCAACATGGACCCCAAGACGGGCAAGATCAGCGGCCGCCAGTGAGAGAACAACGACGAGCAGTACTTCTACTTGCCCCTGCTGCACACTTGGATTAACGGCATGGATTTGGACCTGAGCACGCTGCGCGGCGATCTCGAAATCAGGTTCTACCCACGCGGCTCCATCTTCGTGAGCTCGCAGGCCACTACCAGCATGAACGGCCAGTCTATACTGGCAGTGCCTTGCACGGCCAGCTTGAGCGAGATCCGCTTCATCACGGGCTGCACGCAGCTGCCGAACGGGATGCGCCTGGGCAGGAGCCCGCTGAAGCAGGGCAAGGTCGCCGAGCAGAAGTACATCGACTTTGTGCAGTACACGGCCTAGGCCCAGCGCATCAAGCCCTCCGACCAGTTGGCCATTGACTTAGACCAATTCTCGCACCACTCCGGCGGGCTGTTTGTCTTCATCCGCAAATCAGGCGACCAGACCGCGTACGGAGACGCCACGACCTACTACCCGCAGTACACGTACGACAACACGGGGCGCTTGATGACCTACGACATCCACGGCAGATCGCAGATGGGCGAAGGGACCCCGATCGACGAGCGCTTTTCCCGCGAGGAAACGATGGGCCAGCTAGTGCGCAGCTCCTACCTGAAGTCCAACGGCGTGTACCTGATCCCGTTTTCCAACGACCCCAAGGCCATGTTAGACGGCGTGATGGACGGCTACAAGACCTTTGTCGGCAACTGCGAGCGCCTGGTGATCAACGCCGGCCCCGCGCCGCGCGCCGCGACCGTCACGTACAAGTACGGGGCATGGTACGCCAACACCGCGGTGTTTGCCCTGAACGACACCAACCGCCTGACCGTGGACTTCAAGGGCGTCACGGTGGCCGTCCTTGATATCGACTCTGACCTCACTTTTGCCAGAATTACCGACCGGCGCTACACGTCGCCCGCCACTGCCGCACTAACGAACCTCAACACCTTGCTTGCTTCCAGTAGCTGGCTGCGCGCGTGCGGGGTCAAGATCAAGTTTAGTAACACACGAGTTGGCGCGACCAACACGGTCGACTGGGAGGTCAGTGTGGCGATGGAGTACACCGCGTCCGTCACGGACCTGAACGACCAGCCCGTGCTCTGGTCCCGTGGCGACATCCACCAGCTGAAGCTGAAGTTCCAGCAGGCGCCCGACCCATCCGCGGCTACTTACAACACCCAAGAAGAGATGCTTGTCACCGCCACCACGTCGGGCAAACGCGGCGTGGTAGACGGATTGTATGATATTACGATCTATTCGGCGTACTTCAAGTACTTGCATGAAAGCAATGGTAGCCTGGAGGTGGCTTCGGTCTAAAAAATTCTTAGATTGTATATTTTAATTATTAAAGAGAGCAAAAAGTGAAAAATGGAACCGCTCGTGGTAGCAATCATCACAGTCTTAGTGGTCGGAGTGATCGGGTGCGTGTGCATACTGTACTTCCCAGTGAGGTGTCCGGACGAACAAGCGGCGGCACCGGCCGGCCCGGACGTGTGAGAAAAAGGAGATTTCAGTGAAACCCCACTTTTGACGTTTTGTGATTTTTCCCGGGAATTTTCTCGGACGGTCCACCTCTGCCACCGGACACGGCAAAAGGCTGAGTACCCCATCCTTGGGGTACTCAGCTTATACACCACACGTTTTTTTCTGCCTTAATTTTTTGTGGACCCGTGAAATTTGGTGAAAAAAAAGATTCGCCAAATTTCACGCAAAAGCCGGCTAATGAAATGGATGGTCTAAAACGGACCTGGCCCGGCTGAGTTCTTTTGAATCTCGAGATTTGAAAAAAGGCCAAATTACCTGGGCGCTAGTTCAGAATTTTACGCAAAACCAGTGAAAATTCAACGAGCTCCATTCTTGGAGCTCGTTGAAATGTCGAAAATTTTCACGCAAAAGTCGACAAGGAAAAATCAGTGGTTTGTAATCGTCCCGGCCCGGCCGAGTTCTTTCAAATCTCGATTTGAAACAAGGCTTTAAAAAGTAACGGCCGCAAGCCGTGACACTGACACAATTCAGCCGAACGAAGATGATGCAGGAGCAAAACGACAAGACTGCGGCCACCGGCGCCACCGCCAACGATGCCATCAAGGCAAACCCATTGCTCATGGGTTTACAAGAGACTGACTTTCAAAAGCTTGTCGCCCGTCGACAAGACGGGTTCTTTTCTGTCACTGACGCTATTGCAGCCTTCAAAGATTGTTCTGACAAGGAGGCACGACGCACTTACACAAGAATTAAGTCAAACATCGACGGGCTCGGTATCAGCCAGTCATTCAGAAAGGTAGTGTTCACAAGGGCCGATGGCAGACGAGGCAACCCGGTCGACTGCCTGCCATTTGACAAGCTGCTCCAGGTATTAGCTTTGATACCCGGGGAAAGAGCAAAACAGCTGCGGTCGGAGCAGGCCAATATTGCAACCAGGGCGGTGGTCGGGGACGAGGAACTGGAGGCGGCAATGCCTTTGAGGCGCGAGCGATGGGCTCGATGGAGCAGCCGCCCGCTAAGAAGCGACGCACCGAGCTCGAGCTCATTGAGGACAAGATCGCGATGATCGACGCACGCAAAAGGCTGTGTATCACCGAGTTTACGGCGCCGCTGGATGCTTACAAGGGCGTTCTCGAGCTCCTCTGCATCAAGATGGATGACAGAGACAAACTGTTTTTCGCAGATGAGGCGCGCAACAGCGCACGGCAAGCAGTACAGGCCATGAGGAGTACTGTCTCTCTGCCCGCAATCACTGCTACGGCTTCCGCCATAGTATCAGATCCAGTAGTAGCAAGGAAGGAGTTGGCAATGACGGACGTCTTTTTGCAGCTGGCCTCTTCCCCCAAGCCAACTGGCGCCGAGAGGACGGCGTTGTTGATCAAGGCGGGCAAGCTGGCGGCTGCCAGGTACCGCGCGAGGCATCAAGGGCAAGAGCCGCCCAAGGCAGAGAGGCTGGTGGGAGGAGCTATGCGCAAGGTCAATGTCTACTTTGACGAAGACCGGGACATTTTGGAAGCGGCGTGCAGGGAAGCACTAAGAACGAGAACTTCTCCTCTGTTTCGATTCAACAAGCATTAAAATTTGTTTTAATTAATAAAATTTTTTCTTCTGCTCTATTCATCTGACCAAAGGACAAAGGCAAAACTAGAGATGTCTTCCAACTGCGCGACTTGTGGACAAGCTCCGCTGCTGCTCCCGCCAAGCCAGAGCGCAAACCGAGAGCGCCATCCGCGTATAACACGTTCTTTAAAGTCAAGGCGATGGCACACAAGGAGCGCATGGCGTATATCAGCTCGAAATGGAACCAACACAAGGCGGCTGCTCCTGCTCCTGCTTCTTCCGCGTCTGCACCCCAACAGGCACAGCAATCGGCAGCGAGCGACGCACTGCCAGCTGGCCGCCCTGCCCTCGTGCGGTCCCTCTGACTAGCGCACAGAAGGCAAGACCAAAGGCGTCGCTCAGATGATCCGACTCTGTGAGACATCTCGTCTCACCAGTAACATTGAACGATTCTATTAAATTCTGTGCTAGAACCCTTGACTGTACCTTGTACTTCCCCTTGACTCGACCGGATATGACCGGAGTCAACGAGAAAAAGCAGCTAAACTTAAAACTAGACTGGTAGAAAAGTAGCTCCTTAGCACCGAGACTGAGCATAGTTGCACCAGCAGCCGCTTGAATGAGCAGATTGTCCGGGCAGGTATTTGCTCTCCCGAAGTTTTGATCCTCTACCACCGCAATGTCAGCGTTATACAGTTCCTCGATCGCGCTAAGGCACGCGAACAGAGACTTGGTCTTGAAAGAGTCGGTGTCGGTCTGTCTAGCTATGTCGAGCACGTTGGCATACGAGACTGTGATGGCGTTGGTGCGGTTGTCTTTTTCGAGCACGACCACTCCGAGATTTCTCAGCCCCGGATCAATTGACACGATCTTCATTCTTTCTCCTTCTCTTTTGTTTTTAATTACAATACGAACTTTCTTTTTTTTCACACATTATTCTTCGTACCAAGACAAGCTCATATGCACGTCTGCCGTGCTGGTAGTAGTGCTGGCCGCGATACATAGTACTTCTCCCGGCCCGATAGCGATATTGAGCCTGCTCAGGTCCAGGCTGGCAGACGCCGAGCCACTGGCCGACACGACGCACGCGGCCGCCGCATTGCCAGTAGACACCGTGACCAGCGAAGCGGAGTATTCGGTATTCGAGGCAGTGTCGTGGTTCGCGTAGGTCGGCGCGCTGCCGAACGTGGCTTGCGTGAGCACTCGGATGATCACGGGCTTGGTGCCAGAGACGGCCGTAGCAGTCAGCAGGATCGGGAACAGCAGGTCGTTGTTAGGGAGCGCACCGATCAAGCTCTTGTTGCGGATCACCAGCACGTTCTGTTCGGTCGTGCCAATCGTCTGCACGTTGGTGCGCGCAAAATTAATGCCCAGCTGTCTCACGGGACCTTCGACCAGGACGCCGACACTGGCAGTGCGCACCAGGCCCCCCGCACCAGTCGTCTTGAGCCTGAACGGCAAGCTGGCGTTGGAGAGCGAAGGCGTCGTGTTGGCGCCCGCGTACTGGATCCGGTGCACTGGGACTAGCACCCCGTCCGACTGCCTCTCGACCGAGAACGTGACGGCCCCAAACCCTAAGTACTGCATCTGGATCTGAAAAATGTTGCCC
>WBZZ01006287.1:0-2500 GCA_019918135.1 Paulinella micropora
TGTAGTTTAAGCATAAATATAAAATATGTGGATAGATAGTTGCAAGCATGGATGAAAATTTTATTAGAAAGAAGAGAAGCTGGATAGATGGATAGATAGATAGATAGATAGATAGATAGATAGATAGATAGATAGATAGATAGATGGATAGATAGCTAGATAGATAGATAAGCAGTTTGGTGTAAGGGTGGATGTGGATAGATGGAGACAGGTGGGTAAATAGGTAGTTAGTTTGATCGCGATCGATCTATGGATAGATTATTAGGTAGATAGAACATAAGTGAGTAGACAGATTGGTGTACATGTATTTCTGTTTACCTGTTCTATCTGTCTATCCCTACGAATGGATGCTGGTATCCTTGGATATGTATTGCTGATGGCGATCTATCTATCTATCTATCTATCTATCTATCTATCTGTCTATCTGTCTATCTATCTATCTACCTACCTACCTACCTACCTACATACCTACCTACATACCTATCTATCTATCTATCTATCTATCTATCTATCTATCTATCCATCCATGCATCAATCCATCCTTCCATCTATCTATATATCTATCTATCTATCTATCTATCGATCTATCTATCTATCTATCTATCTATCTATCTATCTAATCTATCTATTTATCTATATTTCTATCTATCTATCTATCTATCTTTCTATCTATCCATCCATTCCATTCCATCCCACCATCCCATCCCACATCCCATCCCACATCCTGTCACATCCCATCCCATCTACCTACCTACCTACCTACCTACCTATCTATCTATCTATCTATCTATCTATCTATCTATCTATCTATCTATCTATCTATCTATCTATCTATCTATCTATCTAGATATTTTCTTTTCTTTCTTTCTTTCTCTTTCTTTCTGTCTTTCTGTCTATGTAGTAATTATCTATTCAACTATTTAACTATCACCTACCCACCCATCCATCTATTATATTATATAGAATCTAGAAAGTTATAGATAGATAGATAGATAGATAGATAGATAGATAGATAGATAGATAGATAGATAGATAGATAGATAGATAGGTAGATAGATAGGTAGGTAGGTAGGTAGATACGTTGGGTCTGACAACACTGCATTCATATCAGGACGCATGCATCTATTCCACCCCCTAAGGTCAAATGCGTCCACGCTTCCCATATCTGTAAACCTGGCTAGAGCATGCGTAGCAATAATTGTGATGAAAGGAAAACAAATGTATTATATATATGTATATCTATATATATATACATATTCAAACATATATACACATCTATGTATATATATAATTATGATGCAATAATGATTAAGTCTACTTATACGACTCACTCAAAATTAGAGGGGATGATGTATTATTTAGTTCATACTAGTGCTAACAAATCATCTGTCTACAAGTGCTGCAAAACGCCACCCACACTACATGTTTATCAGCAAAAATTTTAGAGCAGCTTTCGTTTTTTGGACTGTGTCATAGAAGCTTTGGCGGTGACAAGCTACTAGGTAGATAGATATTTTATCTATCTATCTATCTATCTATCTATCTATCTATCTATCTATCTATCTATCTATCTGTCTCTCTGTCTGTCTGTCTATCTACCTACCTACCTACCTACCTACCTACCTATCTTTCTATCTATCTATCTATCTATCTATCTATCTATCTATCTATCTACCTACCTACCTACCTACCTACCTAACCTACCTATCTACCTATCTATCTATCTATCTATCTATCTATCTATCTATCTATTATTTATCTATCTAGCTATCTAGCTATCTAGCCATCTAGCTATCTATCCTGTCGGGCGTCCCTCCCTTTGATGTAAGAAAAATTAGTAGAGGGGGTGTGACGTTGGCGATGAAGATCAACCCTCCTAGAGTTAACTGCATCACATGCTAGTCTGGTACTTCGCAAGGCTGCACCATAGATAGTAGTGTCGGGTTGGTATTTTTTCCTTTGAGCTCGCTCATAAAAGATACTTACCCTGCACATCGTGCTTGGTGAGTGGATCTTTCCTCTTGCTGTTTGTCTTGAGGGAGCAAGAACGGCGAAGGTAAGTGTGAGCAGAGGATGACACCTGGTTGGAGGCTTATGAAGATTTGGCTATGTGATAATCCTAGAGTTTACATTATGTATCTACCTTTATCAATAGTAATTAAGTTTTCTTAGTTGTTTTTTTCCATTAATTAAACATTCTTTTTTTATTATTAGTATTATTATTATTCTATTTATTTACTTATTTTTCAAAGAATTAGTTGGGATTTAACATACTTCATATAGGAATTTTTTGAATAGATCTAGGAGCTAGAATTTTTATTTTATTCACTTATTGTAATAGTTAGATTTGTGGATGAAATTGTGCAAGAAATACTTAAATTTTATGAATAACTTGTGATTATGTTTATTTTTGATGTATAAATTTATGTTTATATTACGTTACTTCTTGCATGTATATAATTTGTAAATTTAGAATTCTTCAAGGCTGCACAGCGTGGAG
>WBZZ01006287.1:7500-17500 GCA_019918135.1 Paulinella micropora
GACAGTCTACCCCTGAGGCCAGTCCGGAGATATGGAACGTGGATGAAGACGTGTTGGGGAAAGTCATGCGTCGAGTCCAGAAAACCATCATCGATGAGTGGAAGTGGTCGGGTCCGAGGTCAGGGACTCCCACTCAAGGTAATCAGAACCAGGGGGGAGGGGATGGTGCGGGACCATTTGAGCCCGGGGATGAAGTTTATTGGGGCCAGAGGTACTCGCGCAGGGGACCTCAGTTCTATGGTCAGAGACCCCAAGGGGGGCCGGGGCAAGGTCGTCAACGGTTCCAGAGGTCATACTACAACCCCAGGGTGCATAGGCCGTTGTGCATGAAGAAGGCGGGAGCCTTGTGGCTCAAATCGGGAGCCATGTGCAAGAGCAATTGCCAGAATTTTCATCCTGAAGGCTGGGATGACTCGGTGCAGAAGGAAATCTTGAGGAAGGTACGCTACGACTATCCAGTGGGTCCCTTCCATGGCTTGTTGAATACGAATAAGTATTCGCAGGAGCTCAAGAACCTTCAGGATCGTGATCGGAAGGCATACGATCAGAAGGGATGGACGGATCCTGGTGAGGCACCTTATTTGAAGGGTGAATGGGAAAAGTTCAGGGTATGGAACCCTCTCACTTCAGATGGCGACGACGCACCGGCGTCTATGGGAAGAGATATCCCGGGCAGGCACGGGAATGAATCCGTGGACCCCTCATGGAATTTACGGGGGTCATCGGATGCGTCCTCAGCAAGGTCGGCTGCTAGTTCTTCGTCGAGCTCGTCGTCTAGTTCGAGCGATCGGTCGGATCGAGGGCACCTTGACAACCGACGTAGTCGTTCAAGGTCAAGAGATCGTCGTAGTGATCGTGAGGTCACTCATGTATCGGGCGGTCGTCATTACGACGAGAGGGATGAAGCCCGAGATCGACGAGGATACGATCGAGGAGGGCATGTTCGTGGCGGATACGACCGAGGACGACGCGATTCACGGAATCGAGATAGGTCACCGGAGCGGAGCCGAGATCGATCTCCACCGCGACGTCGGGGAGGGCGTTCAGATTCACGGGAACGTCCCAACTCAAATCGGAGCCCGCAGTGGGGCTGCAATCAGGGTAGTTCCCTTTTTCCTAATGCAAATGTGTATGGGGGGGGGGGGGTGCGGGAACTTTTCCCTCATCGCATATGCAGCAGGCGGGAGCAGGTGCTTACTATGCGGGTCCAGCTCCGGGGCAGCAGTTACCAGTAGGCTACGGGCAGCCGATGCAGCAGCAGTTCTACCAAGGGCAGCCACAGCAGCAGGTGGTTGCTTATGGGGGACAGTCTTACATCCCTCCAGCACCAATCTTGCCTGCTCCTGGTATGCCGATGGGAGGCGGTCAGGGGACCGTCGGAGGGCAGATGCCTCCGCAGCAACAAGTCCAGGGTATGGCGTTTGGTATAACGCTAGTGGACATGTTGGTGAATGTGCAGGGCAAAGCATTAATGCAAGTGCGGGGCCAGGGATCCCAGGAGGCAATCCCAGCGCCTGACTCGGAGGTCGGGAGGGAGAATAAGTCGGGTGAGTTGCCTGTCGGCCACGGAGGCGACATGGTTACTCATGACCTGCGATTTGATGATAGGACACGCGTGGTAACGCGGGGAGTCCAGGAAGCTACGGACGCGGTGGCCTTGGAAGGCCAGGATGGACAGAATGAGCAGGTTGAGGACCTTGATAGTCACAGGGACACTCTATGTCCGGTGATGAATAAAGGCACGGACCTTAATGTGGAGTTAGCGTCGGAGGCGCTTGATAGTAAATATTTTGGTGGTTATGAAGCACTTTCAGCGGACGGGTGTGGCCCGGGGAAAGCTGAATTGCCTTTATTATTCACTAAAATTTTTATTGAGGATGTACAGCAGGAATGCATTGTGGGCAATGATACAATGGCATCTCTGAATGTACTCGGGAAGGAATTTATTGAACTATGGAGCAGGGAACCATGGTTTAGACACGGGTTTCGGCCGTGTCGGTTGAGGATCAAGGGAGTGGGAGGCATGACCGGGGTCTCAGGGTCAGTCATGCTTACGTTCCTTTTGAAAGACGGGAAGTCTTTCTCTCATCGGTTTTGGGTCGTCCCAGCCTTTGCTGGTGGTCTCCTGTTGGGGCTGCGGAACCTCAGACGAATGCACGCTCGGATTTATACAGATCTGAACGTGGTGCAGTACGGTGGATCCGAGGTGGCTCCGCGGTACGAGGTAGTACCGTATGAACCTTTACGGCGGGAAGGCCAATGTGCGGTAGCGCACGATTTGGATGTGAGTGTCTCACCAGTCATGCGCGCTGACTGGGGGTGGACAAAGGTGGTGTCCGAGGGCACGGAGCCTTCGGTCACACCCCACATTCAGGGGCCTGTAACAGCCTCGTTCTTCCATGTATGCACAGTAGAGTCGGGGGACTCTGGGGAAGCAAGTGTGGTTGCTGACAATTCTGACGACAAGATACAGGAGACGGAATATGTCATGACCACAACCTTTGGCTGGGCCTACAGGGACCCACGCGACGTGAGGGTCGTGAACGTGGACTGTAGGGATTCCGCAAAGGATGAGGCGGTAGTGGCCGCGATAGACGCGAGGTTGGAACACCTCTACGCAGCAAAAGCGGAATTGTTGCGGGGTACGATTGCGGGCATGGAGGATGCCGGTGATCAGCATGTCCATATAGATGTGCATTCGACCACGACGTCTCATGTGGTTTGGAATGTTACCCAACATAAGCTGCCGGTCAAGCAGCCTAAGCCGATCGTAGAAGCCTTCTTGAAGAGTCACTGGGATGATAATTTGTTTTTCCCTAAGGGAGTCAAGGCCATTAAGGAGGTCTTGAAAAACAGGCTATCGGTGGATGATTTCACTATAGTCATCCCAGTGGGAACTCGGACGGAAATGTGGTGGCAGGATATAGAGGATCATCTTATTGATGACCCGGTCCCGATCCCACATAGAGGCCATAAGCTGGTCTTGGCTTTACGATTGGGGACGAAGGAGAATGCGTTGGCTTATGGGGCCAAGTTAATGCAACGTGAGATGGCGGATGTGAGAAAGCAAGCCTTCTCTTGGATATCGGGTATATATCACCGCTCGCATGCAATGCAATATGCCATTATCATAGATCATGTGGCACAGCTTGCCCAGTGGAGAGGCAAGGAGGAAACTAGGTACCATGGGACGATGGTACGTGAGGATGAGCGGCCTATTCCGATGGAGGGTGTGGCGCAGTTATCACGTAAGGCCTCTCATAAGGAAATTGAGGAGGCTAGGATAGCCGCGGAAAAGGCTATTGCGGAGAAATATAGTACTTGGGAAGGTACTATGAAGGAGCGAGATGCCCTCAAGGGTATCTTGGAGAATAATATGGAGGTATTTGGGCCTCTTGAGGCGGGCTCTGTTCGGGGTTACGAGGCTAACTTTGGACGGAAGCTGGGTGAAGACGTGGTGGGTCACAGGAGACCGTCACGTATGAGCTATCACGAGGATCGGATGGCTCGGGAAATCACTCAGGAGCTTTTGGAGAAGGACATCATTGAGGCACGCTTATCGGAGGTGTCTTCACCTGTGCGTATGGCGCCCAAGCCGGATGGGTCCTTACGTATGTGTATCAATTACTATAGGATCAATAAGATTCTGAAGCAGATCGAGACACCGGTACCGGATCTCAGGAAGGGGATCAACCGGCTCAAGCATGCGAAGGTGTATACTACGCTTGATCTTAAGAGCGGGTTTTGGCAAATCCCTCTTAATGAGTCATGTCGGTATCTCACAGCGTTTATAGTCGGAATGACTACATACGTGGGGAAGGTATTACCGATGGGTCTTAAGTGCTCTCCGGGTCTATTTCAGCATGCTATGACTAAGATGCTGGGGAAGGAGTACGACGATGACGCGACGGTGGTTCGTCTTGGGTCGACGGAGGAGTATGCTTTCTGTTACATAGATGATATTATCATTTATTCAGAGAGTATGGAGAAACACGTGGAACACGTGCAGGACGTCTTGCGACGTATAAGCGCGTTTGGATTGCGCTTGAATGCACAGAAATGTGACTTCGCACAAAGAAAGATACAGTACCTGGGATATGAGATCTCAGAGGGTCTGTGTGCGATTGCATATGAAAAGAGGAACTATGTAGCGTCTATGCCGATGCCAAAGACTCGGACGGACTTACATTCCTTTATATCGCTGGCTCAGTATTATGGTGAATTCATTCCGGGGTTTGCGGAAAGAGTAGCGGTGGTCAGGAAATTCCTGAAGCAAGGGGTCGGGGACGACCCATGGCCGGAGGAAGTCACGAGAGTGATAGCGGAGCTCAAGGATGAGATCGCTAAAGACCCAAGGCAGGGAGGTCGAGTTCTTATGTTACCTGACTGGAAGGAACAGTTCGTGCTCGACACTGACGCGTCTTCGTACGCGGTAGGAGCGGTGCTTCAACAGATGGACAAGTCCATTGGGCAGTTGCGGCCCGTTATGTTCATCAGCCGGCAGCTGATACCGGCGGAAAAGGAATACTGCACAAGGCAGCGGGAAGCACTCGCTATAGTGTGGGCTTTCCAGAGGTTGCGGGAATACCTGTGGGGTACTCCTAACATTTTGGTTAGAACGGACCATCATAACCTGCTATGGCTCATGTCTGGAGATCATACAGGTAGGTTGACCAGGTGGCAGTTGGAATTGGCGGAGTATGACTTCACCATTCATTACATCAAGGGCAAAAGGAATGTTGTCCCTGATTTTTGTTCTCGGTATGAGGACAAGAGTGGACAGAAGGATAAGGCCGTTGATGATTTACAGCGACGTAATACGGTCAAGGAGGTGCGAATGGCACAGTTTGAATTTCGAACGCCGGGGGCGGTGTTCGCAATCATGGGTCATGATGTGGATCTACATGATTGGGAGGAACAGGGAGCGGAAGACACCAAGTTGCCATCGGGGCTTTGGTATCATCCGTTCACGCATAATAACAATCAACGTGACACGCGCAGCGAGGAAGTGTCTGCGTTGGAAGCAGTCGAGGTAGCGGCACGAGACAAATGTGCATGCTGTTACTCGCCGATCGCGAGAGAGGCGTGTGAGGATATCCTATGGGCGGAAGCAAGGACCGCGGATAGGAAAGAGGGGGAGGATGTTATGGAAGGAAGGCAGGGTGCCTTTAACGCGGTCTTGTTACCGAAGGGCCCGATGTGCCTTAACTTGGAGGATGAAGGAAAAGTTAAGGAGGAACATCTTTTTCAGTTACCGGAGGCACATCCGGAAAAGGTTCGATTCCAGTTGGAAACTGACACGGCAGTCAGACTGGCGTCGGTGGAAACTTTTCGGACTTTCACAAAGGAAAGTACGGAGTATAAGGAGTTGAGAGAACATCTGCTCAATCCACAGGCAAGGCCCGAGGACATTGGCATAAGGAAACTCAAGCGGTGCTTGGTACTAAAGGATGGACTCCTTTGGTATATGGGAAAAGATGGCGTATATACCAATGAGGAGGATCGATGGTTGTTATGGGTTCCGCAGGAACTCAGAACGTCTTTGTTAATTGCGGCGCATCATTGTCCTATGCAGAGCCACCCGGGGTGGAAAGGATGACGTGGTCGTTAAGGAGACGTTTTTGGTGGAATAACCTGGGAGAACGGGTTAAGGAGTTTGTGAAGGGTTGTCCTCATTGTCAGATGGCCAAGTTGCCATATAGGCCGAAGATGGGGCTTAAGGGTGAATATGATATCACTCTGGATATTTTCGATACCTTGCATATCGATCATGTGGGTCCTTTTCCAGAGGCGGGAACGGAAAAATTCAAATATCTATTAATGGTTATTGATCGAACTTCCAATTATGTCATTACTGTCCCTGTTACGGATGTGACAGCGGAAGTGACAGCGGCGGCGCTGATTTGATCAGGTATTCGGCCGTATTGGGATACCGAGAAGGATTATTTCGGATAGAGGAACGAGTTTCGCGAATGAGGTTTCGCAAAGGATTGCCAAGTTCTTTGGGTTCGATTGGCAGTATGTGACTGCTTTTAACCCAATGGCGAATGGTAAGATTGAACGCGTTCACAGGACGTTGAAAGCAGCGTTGAAGACTTATTGTAAGAACAGCCAGCTTAACTGGGTATATGTGGTACCTATGTTCACGTTTGCTGTCAACAATTTAGCTTCGGCGTCGTTAGGCGGACACGCGCGGGGTGTCAGTCCGCATCAGGTGGTCTATGGACGGGCGTTAAACACGCCGACGGAACTGTTGTTTCCGCCTGATAAGTGGGAACCGTGTGAACTGTTAGGAGTTCGCTTACGAGCGATCGCGGAAGCACGGACTGCGATTGAGAAGTGTCGGGAGACGCTGAGAGAGGTTCAGCGGGAACAGGAAATGGGCAAGTACTCTCATGTGGAGTACAAGGAAGGTGATACAGTGTTGCTGTATGTACCGACGGTACCGAAAGGGGTATCGATTAAGTTTTACAATAAGTGGCATGGGCCATTTAAGATAGTACGTCAGACGGGTGCGTACAATTACAAGATTGCACCTACGGGGGCACGTGGAAGGGAACAGATTGTTCATGTTCGTCGGTTGGCGAAGTTCAGTCCTTATTTGCTGGAGGACGAGAATGAGGAACAAGCGCTGAGGCGTATTGCACCAGCGTTTAGACAGCCGCCAGCATTGCTTACGCGCAAGGAGCGTGAGGAGGCGTTGCGAAAGCAACAGAAGGAAGAAAAGGCTGAGGCCAGGAATGCTGGACAACAGGATCGTTCGGCTTCGGACGTCAAGGTAGACGTCAAAGATGGGAGGGAAATTCCGAAGTCATCGGAAATGTCGGATCGGAAAGGCACGGTATGGAAGAAACCGTGGATAGCCGGTAAGGAAGTGGCTAAGATCGACTGGCAGGTTGATAAGTTCTATCTATGTCGACCGCACGAGGATACGGTCATGGATAAGGACTTTGATTATTTCTTTTTAATGCAGGTTACGTATGTACAGCCTAGAACGCGGGTACGGGCTGCGTTGGGACTTGCTCCGACAATGCACTTTTGGAGGAGCAAGAGTGTTATTGATATGACGCGGGAAAGAATCTTTGCGCCAGTATTTCGAGACTGCAAAGATTTGGAGCAGTGGGATGCGTCCATCGAGAAGGACGATGAGGATTTTACACCATGGACGGTGCAAATGATGCCAAGGGTGGTGTTGGATATGCCGTTCGAGTTAACAGAGGAAAGGAGGATTCCGCTTCGTATTTGGGACGAAGTCCAAAGTGCGGGCATATCATTTTTGTTGATAGGTGCACCAAGATGTGAGAAAGAAGTGGCGGCGAAGAAGAGAAGGGCTAAAGAGACGCAGTCGGAAGCAGTAGAGCACAGGGGTCGAGGACGACCTCGGAAACAAGTCAAAACGTGAAGCTACGAAGTCTGATGTCGCTTACGGATCATTGGCTACTTTGATTTTTCTACGGGAAAGGGGAGATCAAGACGGGGCATTTCTTTTAATGCCTGAGGTGAAAGAGCTAGGCTCGGGGGCACGAGTTCTCATGGGAGACTCGCACTGGACGTGGACCAATTATTTTTACTTATTCGACAGCCGGGATGCTTCATGTCATGTATCGGTCGGTCGAGGGCGCCTTCGAATGAGGAGTCAGTCTTCGGCGTGGGGGTCGACCGCTTACATCGGCTTCCCCCAAGGGGGCAAAGGGATTGTCGGCCGGCCCGTACATTACATAGTGGCATCAAGTGTTGTCCGGCTTGTCGTTACTTGACTCTTATGCTTGGTCTGCCCCTCTACAGTTGAGGTACGACTAAGTGTCAGAGTAGCTGTTCCGGTTACATTATTTTTAATTTTTTTAAAATGACTTTTTGCAAGTGAAGTAGTTTTTTTTAAGTATTTTTTTGCATCCAAGATGGAGATAGGTGATATCCTTGCAATCATTGTTGCAAAATCTGGAAATACATGTGTAAAGAAAAAATTTAGTAATCATGCTTGGAGATAGATTTTGGCTTTGGGGAAGATATATCAAAGAATCTGGAAAAAATGAGAAAGATTACAACTAATGACATTCAAGTGGAGACAAGAACTCTTGTAAACAGTTTAATTTTTTTTTAAATTTAATTTATAAAAAAGTTCTTTTTTTTTAAACTTCTTTCTATAAAAAAAGATATTTCATTTTTATTTATTTTTTCACTATAAGTTTTTCTATATTTGAAATTTTTATAGCTTGAATTTTTTAATATTTATAACTTTAACTTTTTTTATATCTTTAACTTTTTTCATACATTGAGCTTTTTTCATAAGTAGAAATTTATCTTTTTTAATGGAAATAACTTTTTCGATACGTTTAAATCAAGGAAAATTTTTATCCTGTAAGGCTGCAACTGACCGAGGCCTCCTGCACTTGAACAATATAATATTTTATTTTATTAGTATTGTTTTTTACTCAAGTAAAACTTAAAATTGTTATTATATAAAACTGCTTCAAACGGGTATACACTTCCTATAATGACGTGCTACGAACTCCAAATCAGTAGCGATTGCAAACCTCTTCAAAATTTCCTCGCGGAAAGAATCAAAACATAAGAAGCAAAACATTTTTAAACATGTATGCTTTAAGATTTTGAAACACCGACCTTGCTGGCATAAGTTCCTGCCAATATGCGGGCATGCGCACGCACCTTACCCCCATCACCGTAAACAACATATCCTGTAATTCAACCGTTTGCGCTGCACCGTGAATTTTTGCGTTATCCACGACCAGGTAATCGCCTTCTGCTAAAATTCCATTATGACACTCATCGACCAGAGACTCAAAATAATCAAGCGCGTTGTTTGAACCATCGCTTATAGATAAAAAAGACCACCCTCTCGGATGTGTCAGACTAGTTACACAAGTGACGTTGAAGGCGGTTCTTGCTGCTTCCAACATGTGCCTGGTTTGTACGATTCGCTGTCCAGGAGGACACCGGCTTGGCCTCGACCGACTGCAGTCTGTGCAACAATAAAATTTTACCTGCAAGCATTACTAGCAAAGAACAAGTATCCCTACTTACCCCAGTTTTCAAAATGCAATTTATCCAAGTATTTAAGCCTAGCGGGATCTTGGCGCACCCAGCTGATGAAATCAATTGCATATAGCAAATTGTGCACTGTATACTTGTTTGGGTTGGTAATAGAAGCCTTTTTTAGTACCCATTTGAAAACTTCCTTTCGTATTCTCGCTACTTTCTTTGCATCCGCACCTTCCGACCCTGGCACTAACTACACAATGCACAATACATTGCACACAGTCAATTGAAACTCCTGGTCTCGAGTCGGGAAAAAAATCAGACGAAGAATCCCCACCCGTGACCCGGGATCAGTAACCAAACACCTGCTCTTTCGGTGGCAAAAAACATTGCAAATGTCAGAGAAAAGAAAGTGATAGAGAAAGAGAGGGAACTGAAGAAGAAGAACAAGAAAAAAAAAAGAAAAGAAAGAAAAGAAAAAAAAAGAAAAAAAAAAGAAGAAAAAAAAAAGAAGAAGAAAAAAAAAGCAAGCAAAACAATGCAGACGAGTTCCCCAATGCAGACGAGTTCCCATGTCCAGCCTTGCTGTCGTAGAAAATCTACAATTTGCTCATCTGTCAACGCTGGCTCTGGGCAACCAAACCATCAGCAAACAAAAAAGCAAACACATAAACATACAAACAAATACCTTCGTGTCACACATAAAAACATGCCCACTTCAAAGCTATTTGATCCTGCCACTCCAATGTGCTGTAGCGTCTTCGGTTTTCGATTAAACAAATGATTTGTGTCATTATTTACTATTAGCCTAAGGTTAATAAGAGGTTTTAATACAGTTTGACGTGTAACATTTGAGCTGCATGGTGTACTATATAAAATTCTTACTATTATTATTAAAATCTCATTTCTCATTTCTCATTTCTCTGGGACTGATTTTATTAATATTGAATGTGCAGTGGGACTAATTATTATCAAAATTTCATTGCTCTGGGACTGATTTTAT
>WBZZ01006287.1:27500-67865 GCA_019918135.1 Paulinella micropora
ACGAGCACAATCGTCCAAGGTGACGTCACTACAGTCTGTGTTTTCTAGCGCAGCTTCTGTATCCCACTTGTCCAGTGCTTCTTAAAGTTCTGCATGCATTGTTTCCCGCAATGTCTGAAAATCATGCATGTATTTCAGTTGCAATGGAAAGGAGAGGGAAGTGTGACAGATCGCTCCTCGCTGAATGTGTTGAAGCACGTGCATCCCGCAGTCAAAGTCATTAGTTTATATCGGAACAGGGACAACGATATACCAGGGCCAGGTTCCTTCAGCGCTTAGGAAATTTGGATTACTAGGTTGGTATACCATATTTTGATGATTGTGCCCCTCACTCCAGAATCAACATCACTTGGGAGGGAGAACAGCCAAAGGGAAAGTTGGAAATCTCTGGATGCTGGTTGGTTTATCAGAGGTGCCCTGATACAGAGTTCCCTAACATCATGTAGTTCTTCCGGACCTCGACTGATCATAGACTTGGAAATTACCAGTATGACCCAATGAGATTCGTGACCATTAACGGGGATGAGGATGTGATTGTATGCACTATGTACATCTCTGTCCTTAGCATAGTTGCAATTTTTTTCTTGCGATGCTGTAATGATCTTAGCAGAAAATTCTGGACTAATTAGAAGACAGCTATTTTTCGGAAGCTGAATGATTTTGGCAAAGCCGGAGACGGCGCTCTCACCCCTGGGTATTTACAACCCAAGGCAATATTGACGTTGTTAAGTGTAATTCCCGAAGTCATACGCGGAACGCTCACATTGGTAGATCTTGGTTGTGGACCAGGTACCCAACTTTCCATTTGTCTACCATCTGCCACCCTCTACCTCTATCTACCTACTTCTACCTTAGGTCACGTGCTTTGCGATGAACTTTGCAAAGCAGGCCGGTGTGGAGATCGCAGACTACCAAGACTTCTTCAACCTCAATTGGAGGAAGTATGGACAGGCTGCTGTGGAGCAGGGATGCAGAGTTAGGTAACTGGGTTCCCGATGACTGGAAGAAGACCTGGTGGTCTATTTGTTCTGGGATACGTGACCCTTAAAATCAAAACAAAGAATCATATCTTTGTAATCGAAGTTGCATTGTCGAATAGCATATATCATGAATGATGCTAGTAGATAGAAATGACGATCCTGCGGCACACAAGTTCTCAGTACCCCTTCTTCTAGATAACGGATACTCTGCGGTGGGGTATAAGACAAGACTTCCGATGGGAGGTCTCACTCTCTCTCTCTCTCTCTCTCTCTCTCTCTCCGTCTCTCAGACTCTCTCTCTCTCTCTCTCTCTCTATCTCTCTCTTTCGCTCTCTGTCTCTCTTTCGCTCTCTCTCTCTCTCTCAGACTCTCTCTCTCTCTCTCTCTCTCTATATATATATATATATATATATATATATGTATATCTCATATTGTAGCGTACAGATGGTCTGTTTTATGTAGTTTATTTTGTTTCAAATAATTAGGTATGTAATGCATGTATGCATGAAATGATATATACATTAGTATGATATATGATGTTGTCTGCTTATTTGCACACTGTTTTGCTGGAACTTCCTCTCCTTTTCCTTCCCTTACCATGAATGGAACAGTTAACTGCTCGGGGGCTTGTCACAAATACAAATCTAATTCAGTGTGTATATTGCAGGCATACTTACTCACATAGTATAGTATAGTATAGTATAGTATAGTATAGTATAGTATTGTATAGTATTGTATAGTATTGTATAGTATAGTATAGTATAGTATAGTATAGTATAGTATTGTATAGTATTAGTATAGTATGGTATAGTATAGTATAGTATAGTATAGTATAGTATAGTATAGTATAGTATAGTAGTAATAATAATAATAATAATAATAATAATAATAATAATAATAATAATAATAATAATAATAATAATAATAATAATAATAATATTAATATTAATAGTAATGTCTGTGTACTATACTATACTATACTATACTATACTATACTCTACTCTACTCTATACTATACTATACTATACTATACTATACTATACTATACTATACTATACTATAGTAATACTATACTATAGTATACTATACTATACTATACTATACTATACTACAGAAAACTATACTATACTATACTATACTATACTATACTATACTATACTATACTATACTATACTATACTATCTATAATATACTATACTATACTACAGTATACTACGCTATACTATACTACACTATACTACACTACTCTATACTACACTATAGTATCCTACATTTTTTTATACAACGCTACACTACAGTGTATTATAATATACTATACTATACTATACTATACTATACTATACTATTATACTATATTATACTGTACTATACTATACTATACTATATTATACTATACTATATTATTATATTATACATCTACCATTGCGAATCATTGCATCGGGAAGCATGCGAGTTGGCAGAAAACCATGTTCAAGGTTATGTCCCGACTGCGCGGGACATTGATAAGCTTTTGCAGATGCATCAACTGCACCTGGAATTCATCGGCACTGTCAAAGAGCAAGGTTAGATAGCATTATGCCGGACGATCGTGGCTGTGCATTGAGGTCACAGGGGCTAGAAGAAATCTGTCCCTGTCCAGCTAAAAACAAGGAGCAGGCAGGTGTCATAGCAAGTCGTCTCCATGTCTTTGGTTGCGCCCTCCATATCAGTGCCGCTGTCCGTACTAGCAGCAGTTGAAAGTGATAACGCGGCCACGATCGCGTTCGCTAGGGTAGATAACGGTTGCTTTCTTTCCTCTGGAATGTTTCGTTGGGAACTTGGATGTATCCAAAACAGTCTGTAGTCAACACCGACAATGTTGCGGAAGAAAATGATGACACTGTCGACCGCAATCGCCAGGAAGGCACCGATATCTGGAAGATATTTGGAAGGAAAAGGAGGTGTTGGTGTCTTCGCAGACACGGCGCTGCTGCTGGCTTCGCTCTGGGAGAGTTGGGCCCTGGCGGAATTCCTTTGGGACCAGACACTGACGCTGTTTTCGCACAGTACTACACCATGAAAGCTGACGATACTCTATGTGTTCGCATGCAGCCTATCGACTTCATAAGTAAAAACAGCAGGAATCCTATGTATTTACTCAACAGCGTTTGTGTTGCTTTCAACGGCCGGACCAGATCGTCTAATGCCAAGTTGTGCAAGCTGGATCAAGTAGTGAGACTGACACATGAAGTCTGCAAGAACCAGCAAATTTTTCTCACGTACCGAGAGAACCCAAACTTGTCAGTAACTACTAGCCCCAGCGATGGACATCCTGACTGGATGAAGGACGCTGCTGCGTTCAAACTCGGGAAAACTATTCTGTGTAGGCACTTGACAGGGCGGAAGGGCGCCAGCTTTTTTTTATTGTGCCTCCAAAAGAATATCCATTGCATTCGAAGTCAATTTCACTGTCGTTGACTCCGAGAAGGAAGCACTCATCCGAAGCTTGTCTGTCAGTATTCCGCCACTGACAAAGTCATTTTCGATGAATGAGGAGAAAAAGTCAAACTTTTGGACAGTCTCTTCGGCCATATGTAGGTTCTCCCTTGTAAAAGTGGTTGGTAGAATACAAAAAAAATATTTAGAACACTGCATGAAGATTCAAGACATAAAAGCGATACTAAGTTGTAGTATGAATATCCTTATTAATGTTTCGTGGAGGAATCATTAAAAAATATATAGAATTGACTGCAAACAGTGACTTCAAAGTCGCAGCAAAGAAGTTGTAAAAAAGGTCCTGACAAATTTGGTGAACGGTGGCACTTTTACCGCCAGAACCATTTGGCCCACCCCTCTTTTTGCTAGAAGCAGCGTCGATCAGCTTGTCAAACGACAAGGATTTGATGAGCAAAGGAGAGCTTGGTGAGGGAGAGCAGCCTCCTGAGCTGCCTCCTGAGGAGGAGAACGTTGAGATATTGCCACACCCAAAAAAGGGAAAAGACTGGAGGGAGTGGTCTCTCCCAGCCCTTGAATGCTGGCTGATTGCTCAGCGCGGCGAAAAGGCCTTGCCTCTTAAATCCCGTCTGAAAGATGCTGCGGTCTGGTTTTCGTTTTTGTTTCTCTCCTCTTGGTGACTCATTGGTGTTCTGATAGGGTAATACAGTCAAAGCATGGAGAGAGCTGGTTATAGCTGAGATGTTGGTTCTCAGCTGAAGAATTTTGAGATAGAGAGCATAGGGATAGGTGAAGTAAGAAAGAGACCTAGGAATGCCCCAACACCTTGGAAGAAGGAAAAAGAAAAGAAAGAACCCAAGAAGAGAAAGATTGTGAAGCCAGCAGAGTAAATACATTAATATATACATACATACATACATCACGTGACATACCTAGATAGGACATACATACATAGTATTTACTATTACATTAACACACTGTCTGTATGTCTGTTGTTGTCGTAGGCTGACCTTTTGGAACAGGATGAGACACCAGAGGATTTGCTCTCTTTTTGTGTTCGCCGTCTTTTACAGGCCCCTTTCGTCTATGGAGAGGATGGATGCTGGCTCAAAAGCCAGGATCCTCTCCCATTTTCCAGTCACTGTAAGCAAGCAACGGTTCTCAACTTTCTTTGCCAGATACGGGACAATACAGAATAAGGGAACCAGATTAATTGGGGAAGTCGAACCAGTCCAATTGGCAAGAGCGTCTAAAGTTCCTATTTCTTTTTTTCACACAACACGTCCCCGCTGCACACGGCAGGCTATTGAAGGTCAAGCTGGAGTCGGCTCGATTTGCATTCACTAGTGACCGTAGAGGAGGAGGAAAGGTTCGTCCCCAGTGAGAGGAGAGGCCACCCAGGTGATGCAATCGACAAAGCGACCTTGCAAGACCTGATAGCTCACAAAGCTTGGACTGTGGCGGTCCAAGAGGGGAATCGTCTTTTCTACGAGCTTGCAGACGAAGCTGACCAGCGTTGGAAGTCTGTCTTTGCAGCTGAACTAAACGAAGTCCCGGCTCACAAGCTCTTATGCTGGCCTGATCCCAAGGTGTTGACCATGGATGAAAGCCTTCATAAACGACACTACTCAGCAAGAAAAGTAAACACTGAATTAAAAGAAAAACATACAAGTTGGATCTTACTTGGAAAAGGAAGGGGGAGCCAGTCTGGGTAGATGTCGATGCCATAATTTACTGCTTTCCGGGGTTTGATCCCCGTACTAACAAAGTCCCTACTGCAAACATTACGACACTGGAAGGTCATTTCAAACGTGAGCAGTTTAACCACTTTGGGTTCGCATATGTAATTCTATGTTTATTAGTGAATATGAAAATGGAGGCTTTATGGAAAAAAAGAGTTTTAATCCTTTTTCTATAAACCTTTTTTATTTTAAAGACCACACTGAGATCTAAGTACTAGTTTTAAAAAAAGTTGAATTTGAATTTTATTGCTAGCGTTAACGGTAATATGTACTGTTTTTTTTTTAACTTTTTTTTCGTAAGGTAAGTGGTGGCAAAAATTTGGTGGTACCTAGTTTAAGTTACGAACTCTCTTATTCTGAAAACATTTTTGAAAAATATTTTTTTTCAATTTTGCATGCTTCCTGGGTTTTGGGTGCTTTTTGGGCTTTTAACATTAAAAAATGTTCAGGCCGGGCCAGGGCAAACACTCAATTTTTTCCGTCCCTATCGAAATTTTTAAAATCTTTTTGTCGAATTACTGAGAGGCGCCATTCCGATGCATCCAAATTAACGACCAGCACTCATCATACGTAAGGGGAAGGAAAAAAATCTTTCCAAATCCCAACAGAGCACTCGTCACGAAGTCAGGACTGAAAAAAAAAGAAGCTTGACGAAGCAGTCTATGTGCTAGAACAGCGAGAACAAGACCCTTCGTACTGCAGGGGAACCGGAATTGTTTATGAGCCACTGCCCACAACCCAGGGGCCACAGACCGAGTCTCTTTTCTATAACGTTAGAATAGATTACGATCCACAAAATCCCCCCCCCCCCCTCCCCAGACAGAACATTTTCAACCTGCTTCGTGCAAAAACTATCTGTAACTGGCATGCTGCTTATGATACTGCTGCTTCTGATTCTGCTTCTGTTGACCCTAAGCCTGGGCGTGTGAGATGGAATGATGCCTTTGATGGTGAGGGTGAGGGGATTTTTTGCGATAAATATGACACACAATATGATACTGAGATTGTTTGTCGTGTTCCACGCACTCGAAAGAAAAACACAGAGACAACGAGTAGAGTCACAGACTGGCAGAGAAAGAAGAGAGTAGGTCAGGCAGTTAGCTTGTTTAGGCAGTGTGTGTCGGAAGAGTATTGGTTGAGTGAGGAGGAGGCGTGCGAGTATGATGACATGTACAAAGACATGATACAAAACTACCAGAAAAAGCCTACCGCTGCTGAGATCCAGGACATTGCCTTTCAGACTTTACTGCATATGGATGTCAATGTCATTTCCGACGAACAGGTTAAAACCTTACTTACAGCTACAAAGCACCCCTTCCTATTTGGTCACGATCTTGTCAAGGACAGAAAAGCCCTTACCGCCGTCGTAGACGAGAAGTACAGACTCCATGTAAACCGAGAAGGGACTTTCGCCTCTGCCGACGTTAGTGCACTGATGGAGTGGTTGGAGGCTGGTTGGCGGCAGAAAAAGGCAGATCCGAAGGAGCTATGCCTCGCAATTGTGGGTGACGGGCGAAAGACGGGGGCAATGTTAAACGCAGTGCTCTGGGCAATGAAGTACTTTGCTCTAGATGAGATTCGTAACTCTAATAATTCAGGGTTTACCACACCCAACAACACAGGAGGGGATCTTTCCCCTCCTCATCTCAAAGTGTTCCGAGGATTTGCTCGCCCTGAAAGAGCACGCAGGCATCCCCCCCCCCCCCCCTCCCTCTCTCTCTCTCTCTCTCTCTCTCCCCTCCCCCCGTCTCTCTCTCTCTCTCTCTCTCTCTTGAGTGCTCTCTCTTGTTACTAAGAGTTCGACGAGAAAGGAAGCTTAATTACAACAAGCCCCCTTTCTCATCGAACTTGCGCAGCTTTCTCAATCGTTGCTTAGTCAGGTTGGATGGGAGGCAATTAATTAATGTTAAGTTCTGGTGCCTTTTTTCAACCTGAAGTATTAATTAAAGTCACATCAATTTAACAACTTAAAGTGACAGTATTAATTAATTAATAATAATTTTTCTTTAATGAATGAATTAGGAACACTTCTGTTCGAGTTACAAGAGCTCGAACAGAAGGGTTGGACTTCCGGCAAGACCGGCATTCACTACCCGTGCAAGTTGTTCGTGACCGGCGATATGAAGTGGCTGCTGTCGGTGTGTGCACATAAGTCAGCAGGTGGTAACCATTTTTGCTACCTCTGCACTTGCCACAAATCCGAACGACATAACTTTGACTTAGAATAGAACATCAACAGGAAGTCAGAGGACGTGATCACGAAAGGGAAAAAAATATAAAGATGAGAAATCTCTTTTCTGGTTTGTCCCTCTAGAGAGACATATACCTGACTTACTGCATATGATGCTTCGTATCTGCGGCCGCTTTGTGGACTACCTGGTTCGTGAAGTTATAGACGGGGTGCCGGAAACAAAATGGGGAATCCATATTAATTCCAGTCACCTTTTCTATAAGCAATCAACTCGTTTGCAAGATTTGTCGGTAATAAAAACAAACAACGTTCGGGGCTTGCTCTAAGCGGCTTTCGCTTTTATCAGCCTCGTTTGGAATCAGGTGATAAAGGTGCATGGCAATGGTTTGGGTTAGACAGAGGCCAGCCTTTGCGAACTTTGCTTCAGGCAGTATTTGACGAAGACATTACATTTCAATATCTGATCGCTCCCGGCCGCTGGGCTAGAATTAAGAGATTCTGGGCCGCCTGGTGGGCACAGTTTTTGAAAATTAATGCTCGTACTCTTTTTACTGAAGCTGACGCTAAAGCGTGGGGTTATGAGACTAGAAATATTTTTCGGAAGATGTGTACGCCTCAAGCGCAAACATCGTCTCCGGTGATTGGGATTTTGCGGGCCCGGACCCAACTTCTCCTATTATTTGGACAAATAAATGGGAGGTACATGGGACGGGTAGAGTCCGACGCAAAAAGCAAGTAACAAGAGAGGATGGTAGCATTCTTTTGCGTGCCGATGTCGGCCCCACCAATCTCTACACAGAAGACTGGATTACTCCATACGTTCATCTCACTGTCTATCATGTTCCATTTTTTTTTACCAAGTGGGGTACCTTATACTGGTTTGCTTGTCAATCACTTGAGTTGCTGAATCTCATGCATTCTCACTTGTTCTTCAAGCGCAACACGCGCAGAAAAACATGGCTGCTTGAGCTTCTGCAAACTACATACCGCGTTCATGAGCTCAGATCTCGTGGTTACGACTTCAAAAACTATAATCACAGGTGCGACTACTGCGCAAAGAAATTTGTTTATCCTGCGCGCTTTAAGTCGCACGTTCAGCAATGCAAAACAGAGGCACTAGATTTAGGTTTTACTATTGTCCTCAATCACAGCACACAGTGGGAACAGTGTGATTTTTTTAAAGTTTAATAAATTGTGATAAGTTCCAAATTTATTATCAAATTCAAGTTGAAATTCAAAATATTAATATTAATATTTCCGTCCCGGATATTAGTAATGAATCCAGATTTAAATAATGTTAAAAAATATTATTATTATTATTATTATTAACTTTGATTTTTTTTTTTTTTTTTTTTTTTGTAACTCACGTTGAAATTAAAAATATTAATGTTAATATTTCCGGCCCAGATATAAGTAATGAATACAGATTTAAATATTGTAAAAAATATTTTATTGTTATTATTAACTTTTATTATTATTATTATTATTATTATTATTATTTATTATTATTATTATTATTATTATTATTATTATTATTATTATTATTATTATTATTATTATTATTATTATTATTATTATTATTATTATTATTATTATTATTATTATTATTATTATTATTATTATTATTATTATTATGGACACCGTGATAGCCCAGTGGTCAAGTTCTACCATCTGGGCCCTGTCGCCAGTTCGATTCCCGTCGGTGCCACCAGTATTTTCATTGAACATACCGGTCTATTTCTGGACCAGTATTTTCATTGAACATACCGGCCCGTCTGGAAGTGTTGGAACTGCCCTTGCGGGGGTGTCATTAGAGCTTATCGTCAATTCTTCGTACTCCCCTCACGGGTGAGACGATGGAGGCGCATGTGCAGAAATGCATCAGCCATTGACAGAGAAGCACTATTATTATTATTATTATTATTATTATTATTATTATTATTATTATTATTATTATTATTATTATCATTATTATTATTATTATTATTATTATTATTATTATTATTATTATTATTATGGACACCGTGATAGCCCAGTGGTCAAGTAATACCATCTGGGCCCTGTCGCCAGTTCGATTCCCGTCGGTGCCACCAGTATTTTCATTGAACATACCGGTCTATTTCTGGACCAGTATTTTCATTGAACATACCGGCCCGTCTGGAAGTGTTGGAACTGCCCTTGCGGGGGTGTCATTAGAGCTTATCGTCAATTCTTCGTACTCCCCTCACGGGTGAGACGATGGAGGCGCATGTGCAGAAATGCATCAGCCATTGACAGAGAAGCACTATTATTATTATTATTATTATTATTATTATTTATTATTATTATTATTATTATTATTATTATTATTATTATTATTATTATTATTATTATTATTATTTATTATTATTATTATTATTATTATTATTATTATTATTATTATTATTATTATTATTATTATTATTATTATTATTATTTTTGTAACTCTTGCCGTAGGTGATGATCATGTACGACCACCACCCACGACGAGAGCAAATTGTTGGCCAGGGAACAGCCCCACTGTTCGACTGGCCGGTTTAAGCACAAGGAAGCAATTACGAATTAACATTTATAAAAAATCACACACTTGCACACACTTACACTTACGAGATGATGCGGCTGCTGTTGCTGTCGAAGGAAAGCTCGTCATCACTTGCAACCTCTCGCTCTCGCTTACCGTTCTTGTCACCACTGCGACGAGCGTCCTTAGCGGGCCTCTCTCTCACCACCCCGGCAGGCTCATCAGGCTGCTCTTGCTCACCCATCACCTCACCCATCACCTCACCCTTTTCTTTATCGTTTTGCTCTAAATGAGAATTATTCAGAGTGCTGTATGCGTCTTATCCCTGCAAGCCCGGTGCGATTAGAAAGGTAGATATAGAATTGTTCCATTATGCATGTGGACACTATAGCATTAAGAAGATGAGAGCTTTGGCAAACGCATTAGACATAAAGCTAGTAGGAGACGAGAAGAAAGTAGAGTTTTGTGAATCATACATGATAGGTAAGGCGAAGCAGTTGCCTAAAAGTTAATAAGATAGAGAGAGCTACTACGCCAGGAGTAGTATTACACATAGACACCGGAACGTGGTCAGCACGGTCAATACACGGTAAGAGACAGAAATTTTCGGTTACGGACGATTACTCGTTGTTTATTAAGGATTATTATCTTGCGCATAAGAACGAATTTATTGACTGCATTAAGCAGGCGGTAGCATTTTATGAGAGACAGACAGGAAACAAAGTACAAGAAATTAGATGTGATCAAGAGTTTGATGTCCCGAAAGAAGTGATAGAATGGTGGAAGCCTAGTCAGTTTATTTGGAAAACTTCAGCAACAGGGGACAAGGATGGCAACCCTATCGCTGAAAAAGCCAATGACATTACGGCTGGGGCCGCAAGAGCCATGCGTTACCATGCACACCTGCCCATTTCTTTCTGGGCAGAGATGGAGCATTCGGCGACCACTCTACATAACATTTTGCCTGCCACCCAAGGGCCTAGGAAGGGGATGTCCCCATTTGAGCAATTATTGGGAAGGAAACAGTTTTTAAGACACCTTAGACCGATAGGTTGCATGGGGGTAATGTATACAGGCAAAAGTAGAAAGGGACAGTTTAGAGGAAAGAAAGTTATGCTAGTAGGGTATGACTTATTTAGAGAGTTGTATAGAGTGTGGGACGGTAGAAAAGTGATAACAGGAGTTAGAAACGTGCGGTTTAACCCGTACGTGATAGGGAAGGAAGCACATCCAGAGAGAACAGTCAAGTGGGATGAGGATGTAGCTGAGGGGGAGAGTGAGAGTAAGGATGTCGATGTTGAACAAACACACTCCACACCCACCACCACCACAGTCACCACCACCCACACACAAGAGGACACGACACAGACTCGTGACGATGACGACACATATTACCATGTCGATGATGTTAGTCAGTCAGATAGTCAACAAGGACAGGGGGAGTATGGAGGGGACACAGGGGGAGTCAGCATAGATCACAAATGCACACAAACACAAGATAGCTTTTCAACACAGGACATCGACACCACACCGACAGCTGCACCCCATCCCACCGACACAACCCCACAGACGACCAACACAGGACTAGGACATGCACACGCACTCACAGATGCATCTGACCCTCAAGCACAACATGAGAGAAGAACAATGTTATGAAGAGAGTGAGCAGCCTAGTAAAGGAAGAGCATGGGAGCAGAGTGACAAGATCACAGAAGCTAACATAGTTCAAGCGATACTCTGCTTCTTCTTGAGCTTCTTTGCTTTCCTTTCAGCGGGCGCTGGTGTTTTGGCCTTCTTGCCTTTGGCAGGTGCTGCCGGGGTTTCCTCTTCGTCCTCCGGATTGTAGTCTGCATCATCGTCTTGTTCGCTGTCCGCTTCGCCCAAGGAAAACGAATAAGACGACAGGCACAACAACAACCACCACAAGCACAACAACCACCATCGCGACCGCATAGTGAACTAAAACGAAAAGAGAAAGTAGTTGAGGTTCAGGAACTAGAGAGAGTGAGAGTGAGAGTTTTTGCAAGAGAGTGGGGAGACGAGTGGGCAGAGAAGACATACGGAGAGGGCTGGGGGAGTAAAGTGCGCACATGCATAGTGAAGCAGAAGTGTGCCCCCAAAGAGAGGTTAAAAGTTAGAAAACAACCTAAGCCATCTCACTTTGTTCAATTTGAGGACAGACTAGAGAAGATGCTAGATTCTGATATCAATAAGTACAAGGTAAGTGAGGGAGAGTTCGTATTGCCTGCTGGAGAGTTGGAGAGTGCTATGTTATGTTATGACAGATGCATGAATGAACCAAATGAGCTTTTGCTTTATTTTAACATTCGTGTGCCTAAAGAGATAGCAGAGAAGGGATTGACAGCGAAAGACCTATTAAAGGGCATGAAGAAAGAGATATAATCTCTTAAGGACTTTAAGACATACACATGGGTTAACTATAGCGAAGCCAAAAAGGCTGGTGTTAGCAAGATAGTTAGGCTCACATGGGTTCACAAAGTAAAGATAGACGAGAACGGAAGGAAGTTTGTTAAGTCTAGATGAGTTTTAAGAGGAGACATGTTAGAGCCAGGAGTTAGTTTCAACCCTGACGACCAATTGTTTGTCCCTTATGTCTCACATTGCTCACTGCTTATGCTTGCCAAACTAACTGCCTGGCATGGTAATAAGCTTTACGGAATCGATTTCAAAAATGCTTACTTAAATGCCCGCATTCAAGATCCGGTATTTGCCTACCCACCTGATGCAATGGATAGAGAGGGCAAAGAGGGGATGATATTGCGTGTTGATGGAGCGTTGTATGGTGCGCCCCAAGCAGGTATGATATACTAGCCCCTAAGTTAGTGAAGCTAGGATTTAGGTTGTTAGACTCCGACTTATGCATGTTCGTAGAGAAAGACAAGCCTATAAAAGAAGCTATAATGGGAGTATTTCACGTGGATCATTTGATATTTTCCGCACCTAACAAAGAAGCTTATGATAAATTCGCGTCTGCGTTAGAACGGTACTACCCACTAAAAGGCTAGGAGTCGCAAAAGAATTCAAAGGTATAGAGATAGTGCATGAGAAAGGCAGAATCGTTTTGCGCCAGAGAAAGTACCAGTTGCAAATTTTACGTGAGACAGGATACGCAAATTCTCGTCCGGTCAGTACCCCTGCGGTAGATCAAACACCGGAAGCAATGTCGGAAGATGCCGCTTTGAGTAAAATGTCTATTCCGAGTATAGTATGCAGTTTGCTTTATTTAGCCAAAATGACAAGACCAGATATCGAGCAAGCTCTTAACGCTGCAAGCGTCATGCAAACCATAGACAAGGGAGTAACTTACGCTATGTTAGGCAGAATTATAAGCTATTTAATCAAGTCTTTTCGCGGTATAGCATTTAACGGGCCAAAATTCGTTCAGGAGGGTATGTCGTACCCTAAGGTCACTTTATGGCCTGATGCCGCTCATAAAGTCTGTTTGAAAACGGGTAAGTCTCGCACGGGTTTTATAATCTTGTGGGGAGGAGATCCGATAGGTTGGCTTTCAAAAAGACAGAGTAGAATAGCACTTAGTTCAAATGACGCGGAAATTTACGCTGCTGCTGAATACATAAGAGAAGGACTAGCAATAGGTCATGTCAGACAGGAACTCGGAATTCCGCAAAAAGGTGCAGTAGAAATTTTCGAGGATAATTCACAAACAATTCTCGCGGGTGAAAGAGGATTATCCGGACCCCGCACCAAACATTTGCCTCTCGAATTACACTTCATTCATCACCTTCAGAGAGATGGAGAGATAAAGTTCATAAAGGTAGGAACTAAAAAGTAAATAGGAGATTTACTCACTAAACCGTTACCGGCTGGCGCGAGCAGTTTAATTATTTGCTCAACAAATTTACGGGTATCATTCCGGCTGTACCGGAATGATTACGGGTGTTTCACCTATGTTTTGTGTTTTGTTTTCGTTTTTGTGAGTTGTTTAGCTTTATCGATGGCGGACTGGAAACCGTGGAATCTGAGATCAATGACTTGGCTAGATTACCTACCATTCGATCGCATCATTGACCAATACGAGGAGTGGGGAGTAAACAGAGCAGAATTCATGAAGTTGAAGTACGGAAGGTATCCCCGACAGCACATCGAAGAGCTTCAAGCAGAGGATGCTGGACAGGACGACGATCTAGCCCAGGAACATTGGGAATATGAAGAAAGCGGAGTAGAGGACAGTGATGGATGCGACAGCGACAGACTACGTGATGAGGTGGATTAGCATTCTGTGTCACGCGGTGGCAGGTGGCGGTGCTACCTGATATTCCTGGTGGCAGGTGGCCAAAGTCGTGGGGTAATTTTATTTTATCGCATACAGCTCGCTTTTCTTTCTTTTCACTTGTTTCCTCACACCTCTAACGTTTATATATATATAGTTTTTAGTGACTTTTGATACCCCTTACGGGAAGCGCTTGCGAATTTTTCATTTGCTTAAGAACTATAAGACATTTAAGACAGTAGTTATGATATTGACAAATAACTAAGGGGGAGCGTTGGTCATTACTATTTCAATTTAGTTCACAAAAATATTATTGGGAAAAATTTTATCTTGAGCAAAGTAAAGTTTGGTGGGTCACCGATCACAACCAAATATTAAGTTAGATGGAAGTGTCAATTATAAATCAATTTAAACGCCATAGTTATTAATTCATTAAAATAATATTATATTACTGACTTGTTTATTAAAGTTAAAGTTGAAATCGATAGTTATTAGTATTGAACTCCAAGACTAGCCTTAGTTTTGAATTTTTCAATCAGAAATGAGGTTTCACGTACTTTTTAAAAATAATTATTAATTTGAACAACCTGATGTTGATGATTATGATAAGACAATTAAAACTAACAAGAATCAATTATTTTTTCTTACTCTTTTCAAAACTGTGATTAGGAACGGAATTTTGTCTTGTCGTAGGTCTGCTCGAGAAATAACTTTTCGCTTGGCTGTAATCGGTCCTTCATTTGGTAAATTCGAGGTCGCGATTGCTGTTGGGGCAGGATGGGAATCTGCAGGTGTCGATTTGGAAGCAGGAGTTGAGTTTTCCGATTGAGAGAAAGCTTCTTTCAGTTGGTGGTATTTGTGGGCAAGTACACGTCGTTTTTGTTCCTCCTCACTTACTCTAGCTTCCAATATTTTCTTCTGTTCTGTCAGTTTACGCTCAAATTCATGTTCCCTACTCTCAAATTCCTGTTGCAAAGCTTCCTGCTTCGAAGCGAGTGCGAGCATGCTAGCATGCATCCCTTCGACAACCTTCTCAAGTTGAGACTCCCGGACAGTGGCTGAAACAGGCAAACACTCAGGGTCAGCGCTTTGGTTTTCAGATTGATCGTTTGTTCGGATGTTTTTGAATGTTTTTGTAGAAGAAGGAATGAGCTTCATGTGCAGTCGGCCACCGTCATCCGCTGCCAGCATGCTTTTGTACGCTTCATCCGCAACAGTAATACGTTGGTCCGCAGCTTCAATCAAATTCAGGGGAGGGAGTGAAGACGCCTCCACAACACGAATGTCGACTGTCAAAGCACCTATTTTGAGCTGCCCTGGCCTGCCAACCATGCCGGCTTTGTGCTCACCAATTACGCGAACGCCATCATCTTTCCCCCCAGTGGCTAGAAAATTTTCTATCCATTCTCTTCGATCCTCTCCCTTTATGAGTAAGGGATGTCGCAAAAGTTTCTTCAGAGTCTTCTTCACATTGTCTGGTAAAATATCCAGGGTCGTAGGGGCTGGCTTGGGCATTCCTTGTGGATTTCCATCCATACAGGGAATCCATTCACCAAATTCTGCCAACTCATTTAGATATTTTTTCCCTCGAACCACAGGAAACCTGGAACCATCTGAACGGCGAGAATCAGACAACTGAAATTCAAAATCACGACCTTCCATAGTTCGTTGAATTCCGAGCAAGTGAGGTTGAAAGAAAGATCGAAAGTCAAGAACTGATCTCAGATATATGAGTTGATTTGGCTTGGTAAGACCCTCCTTAGCGACTTTGAATATCAAACAAACAGACAATGTCAGATACCTTACATTTGTCCTTCACCGAACCAAAGACAGAGCTATCTACTTCGTTACCAGTGTGCCCTACCGGTAAAAAATTCAAGAAAACCTAATGTCACAGTTAGCATTCATTTCAATCAAGGCTGAGTCGATGTTACCTTTTTGAACAAAAGTAGAAGTAGTAACCAGCATGCAAAAGAAAAAAGCCATTGATTATTGTTTTCAGCCGCTGTGTTATCAACGTGTATACGCAATTCAGCTGAACGGGAGGCCGCAAAATCAGAAGTCAGCTGCGCCCAGATCATAAAAAATAGTTGAGTGAGAACAAGATTTTCATCCTTGGTGAAATGAGAAAAATGCACAAAAATGTATTTGATGTGATTCTCCTGAGAAATGGAGAAGTTGATCCCACCTCCAAAGTTAAATTCTAACTTACTTTTCCTGTCAAAGAGCTTTTTTGGAGGGTGGTGGCTTGGAATTCCATGCTCCAAGGTAGTCTGATCAACAGCGATGCATGATTTCTTCTTTTCTGGCGTCTCTGCAAACCAAATCATCGTATTTAGCTCTCCGCAGTCTGTACATCGCCCAAACTGGTCTTCACCTGGCAGATGAAGGTTATGAAAAGGATAGTCTGGATTCTCATGAACTGCATAAAACTCTGACTCACTCGGAATATCAGCTCCTGGATAATGCTTAGCAACCCATGGTACGAATCAATCTTCGTACATCTTTCTCCACTCGGTTCCATATGATAAGTGATAAATTGGTCTGCCAAGTTTATCTCTGGAGACGCGACTGCACAGATATCAGAGAAAAACTTAGCACATAAGTCAAAAGAAGGCTTTTGTCGCTGCTTGCGGGAAGAAATGATTTCTGGTCCGAATCTTTCTCTTACATATTTTTTAAAATGTGGAAGAGATAAGCCGCCCTGTCCGTTACCATACACAAGACAAAAAGCTTCCTGGCAGACTTCGATAGGAGGGGAGTTAGGAAGGGAGAGATGAGGCTGCAAACGCTCGTCATGGTCTGAAAGCTTTTTGAAATCTCTAGCCAACAGTTTCAAATAATCGTTTTGCGCAGCCCTGGAACCAAGTGCACAATAGCCACTGCGCAGCAACATGCTCTGTGATGCATTGATCTGGGTCATGCACTTCCTGGTGCAACCACAACTTTTCAAAAGCGTATCTCTCGCTAGCTTCTCGTCCTGAATAATTCGCTGCCCGGGCATTGTGCAGTAATCATGGCGAAGATTTCTTGTCGTTCCATCATTTCCATAAGGTTTCCTTCTTAGGCTTTGTGTCGTTTTCTTAGGTCTTCGCGTGCGCCATCGTTTGTGCTCTTGCAGTCCTCTTGCAGTTGCCAAGTCTTCGCCATCGTCTGACTCGGAGTCCGTGCACACTTCAGAGGAGGAAATAACAGGAATGGTTGAATGATCAGGTTGTCCTTGTTTTAGAGTGGGTTCCTCTACTCCGGACTGCACTTCCTGATTGCGAGTAGGGCTTGGCTCCGAGTTGGCAAGAAAAGATGATACATTGCCCAAAAATCTTCCCAAGCAACCTGGAAAATTATAACAACAATGTTGATATGAGTATTAAGCGTTCAAACTAAGAAACAATATATTTTTGTGTTTGTGGTTCAGCGATATTGTACTTTAATAAAGCACATGCTTATGTAGGCATACTTACATATCTGACCTAATAATAATAATAATAATAATAATAATAATAATAATAATAATAATAATAATAATAATGATAATAATAATATTATAATAGTAATAATAATAATAATAATAATAATAATAATAATAATAATAATAATAATAATAATAATAATAATAATAATAATAATAATAATAATAATAATAGGAATAATAATAATAATGATAATAATAATAATAATAATAATAATAATAATAATAATATTGGTGTTCTGACAATGCGTTGGGATCGGCTGACCCCGGTGACCCAATGGAGGCACATGTCCAGGATCTGGATCTGATGCTATAGTCTGAGGAAGCCTATTATTATTATTATTATTATTATTATTATTATTATTATTATTATTATTATTATTATTATTATTATTATTATTATTATTATTATTATTATTATTATTATTATTATTATTATTATTATCATTATTATCATTATTATCATTATTATCATTATTATTATTAACAGACATAGCAGCAACAGCAACAGTAGGGGCAGATGGGGGCTGTGAAGTGCATGAAGAGCTAGATGCGAGGGTGTTAGCTGAAGAGAAGAACTCGGAGACACTACGCTGCGCTCCCGAACCCCTCTCTCTAGCCAGGACGTCCACTCTGCGCGGACGGCCGCGCCGCGCAACATCAACGTCACTTGGGGGAGAGGGTGGGACAGAAGCTGATGGAACCTCAGTGAGGTCAATCACCTCCTCGCCCCCATCCTCCACCCCAAGCTCCTCCCTTTTACCCTCCCTAGCAGACCAACACTCAGACACATATGATCCAAACAACACATCCAACTTTGGAGGGGGACGCAACGCTGTAACCCCTAACAACGCAGCAAGCCTAAAGTTACTGCGGAAGCGCGACTTCCCCTGAAAAAACTTACAAAACAATCGTGATTGATCCACAGGCGACATAATATTATCATCCCAACCCTGCCGCACAGAGCCCTCCCGCTCCCGCCCAAGCAACACTTCCTCCACCACAACCTCACCGCCTACGACCTCACCACCCTCCCCACTCCCTCCATCCCCCTCAGCACCCCCCCAGCCATGCCACCGAGCCTCTGCATACTCAGCAACAGCTGCTTACGTCTCCCCTCATGCATGGGGCAATCCCATAAGAAGTGCGCAAGGGACTCATTGACATCATCATGACAACAGAAGCAGCGAGGGGACATGCCACTGACCAATTTGCTGCGATACAACCGAAGGCGGTTGTTGCAGCTGAGCAACCTTCTCCGAAGCAGATTATAATGCGCATCATCAAGGGCTACCCATCTTGGGAACTCCTTAGTTCCAAAGACTTGTCTTAGGATGACTCGCAGGCCATCAGTAAGATCGCTGCCTGCCTCTCGCTTGTCCCACATCAGTTGCTGCACCATCTTGACGTCCTGCTGAAGGGCCCACTTGTCCACAGTCGAACTCCAACCCTCGAGGTCCTTCTCTGAGCTATTTAGGAGCTCCTGAAGCCCTTGTTGTAGATCCATTGAGTCCCTGATAGCGCCTTCGGCCTCCGCAGTCCAGTCGGATTTGACTTGAGATGCGATGACAGGAAATCGCTTCTCCGGTAGAACACGCAGCCGTCCATAGAACTTCAGTTGCGCCGCCCGCCGCAAACGCTCCGCACTCAAAGAGCGCGCCAGAAAGAGTGTAATCCACTTGCTTGTCTTAGGGCTGATGCCGAGAATCATGGGGCGCAGAATTGCTGCCTCCAGCTTGGTGAGCTGCGATACGGGGGCACGCCAGACATCGAAGGCGTACTTCAGCTTGGCCCCCACAAGTTGATTCCAGCACATGAGACGATACCTAGCTTGTATCTCACCTGCACACCACAAAGAGTACCAACCTGCGGTGGCGACTTCAGTGACACGCGTAGCCCGCAGGGCCTGCTCCTTCCACTTCAGGTCGTCGGTGATAACCACTCCCAGGTACTTGTACTGACTGGTGACACAAAGCTTCTGGCCGCGAAACCACACCACGGGCTCACCTCGCTCCCTGATACTTGGTCGTTTCGCCTTGCTCGACGTGTAAACGGGCATGATTTCCGTCTTGCCGGGCTTCAAGTTGACTTCCAGCCGGTAATCTTCCGCGAACTTGGCCACAACATTGACCATCTTCTGGAGCTCGGTGCGACTGTGAGCGATGAGGGCCACGTCGTCCGCGTATAGAAGTGCCTTGATGTCGTTCAGCCGCTTCACATCCGTGATCTTGAGGGCACTCGCCAGCCGATCACACAGCTCATCCATAAAGACGTTGAAGAGTGTGGGAGAGAGAGGGGACCCCTGTTGGACGCCTACACCCTCCAGTACTTCGGGGGTGAGTGCTCCATCAACTAGCACTTGCGACGAAGTCTGCTCGTAGCACCTGCGTAGCGTGCGCCAGAACTTGCCCCTTACACCCAGCTTCCAGAGCCTCTCAAATAGGCCATCTCTCCAAACAGACGGGAAAGCCTTGCGTAGATCGACGAACAGGACATACGACTCCCGCTTCTGCTGCTGACGCCCCTTCAACCTCTGCCAAAGGGTAAAGACCTGATCCGTAGTGCGACGCCCCGGGCGGAAGCCTCCCTGCTCTGGACGTAGCTTATCCGGGCCATCCACGAAGAGCGTTAGACGAGTAGCTAATAAGGACAGATACAGCTTACCAAGGCAACTAATAATCGAGATATCCCTCCAGTTGTCAGGATCCGTAGGATCCCCACCCTTGGGGATATTGACGATGATTCCCTTGCCCCAAGCTTTTGGAGTCCTCTCGGCTTCTCGAATCCAGTTGAAGTACTGCGTTAAGTAGCCATTGATGTAGGCGCCGCCATACTTGCATCTCGTTCTTCACTTTGTCCTCGCCACAAGCTTTGTGGTTATTCAGGGCACGTTGCCTTGCAAGGACCTCCTCTTGCGTGAACGGCTTGTCCAGCTCTTCGCAAGTGTCTTCACCTACTTCGTGCTCCTTCATAGCCCGGGCCACCTCATCTCTGAAGCGATCGTTCCAGTGGAACTGCCGCTTAGCTTCGGCTTCCTCCCACTCCAGCGAGCCTGCTTCTGCACAGCACTCCACCACAACAGCCGCACTTGCCGGATTTTCCCGTGGCTTCACCGAATTTCTCCGAAATTCCTCCCACCGAGCGACCTTTTCCGGCAGCGTACACGCCAGTGAGCCATCCTCCCTTTGCACCGGCGCGGAGACCTTCGTTCTGCGTGCCCCGCCAAGCCGCTTCGCGAGTAGCCAAAAGCGCTTTGAGGATTGCTCGCGTTGACATTTGACCGCTTCTTCCTGCACTTGCTTGAAGGAGGCGGACTTCTTGGCCCGAGTTGCCTTCCGAATTTGCTTGCGGAGCCGTAGCCAATTCAGACGGGCTTCCGCATTCGATTCATCCCTCCTGTATGCTGCGTAGGCCTCCCGGCGCTGTTGAATGAGCTCCTTTAGCTCCCCGTCGAACCAATTGTTGGTGAAACGGGGTCGTATACATCTGGAGCCAAGGACCCGGTGCGCCGCCATTCGGAAGGACTGCGCCACTCGCTCGGTGACGTCATCTACCACCCGTTGGCTGTCGGCACCACCCGATAGGTCAAGCTCAGGCAGCTGATGCACTCCAAGCTTCTGTAGGCAATGCTGGAATACGTCATCGAACTTGTCGCGTAGATAATCCAGCGCTTGCTTCGCAGCGTGATCATTACCCGAGACACCAGCACCAATAAGCTTATCAACACGAAAGGACCTGTAAGGTTTCGCAGCCCGCTTTGGTCGGCGCTGGCCGCTCCACGTCAGTTCGGCCCATACTGCCTTGTGGTCCGTATCAAGATCATCGTCGCATACTCCGAACTTTGCTCCAGCTGCCAGGCCAGGCGACGCGCAGATGTAATCGAGGAGGTGCTTGCCTGTGCCCATGCCGCTGCTCACGCCGGGACCACCAGTAGGATTCTTCCACTGGGCACGAGAAGCCGCTCAGATTTCGCAGGCCCGTAGCGACGAGGACAGCCGCGAGTCTCTTGCCGTTCTCCGAACGTACCGGTGCTCCCTTATCATCGACCTCCCCGTGTTGACCGACGATGCCCTCCTCTTTTCGGCTGCATGCCGGCCCGAGCTTCGCGTTGGCATCCGCCACCGTGACCACAAGACCTTTGGCTCCAAAAAAAGCTATAGCTGCCTGCCAGGCCGCATACGCCTCTGACGACTCTTCTTCCTGCGTTTCCTGGGGAAAGTAGCCGTTGCCCACATAGATATCCTGAGCGCCGGTAACACCCGAGGCGATACGCAGCCACACTTGCTGCCGGTGGTCGACGGGGGCTGACACCAGGCTGCAATACGGACCAAGGAAGTTAGCCACCGCGAATAGAACCCCACCCTTGCAGCGATTTTTCTCGCTGACCTCCGCAGGTTTTCCAAAAATCCGGAATCCATCCAGGCTGCATTTGGAAAGTTGCTTCTTGCCCATGCGGTGCTCCTGAGCCCCGATGACTAGCCAGCCCTCGTGCTTGTAGAATGATGCCCATTCCGCCGTGCCTACGTTGTCGTATCCCGTTTTACCCTGCCAGTTGTGACTCGCGACGAGTAGCTTGAAGCCGGTATCGAACTGCTTGGAGCGGTGCTTCTTGGCTCGTTTCCGGACCCGACGGCCGCGCTTGGCTTCCGCCCTCGTGCTGCCCCCCTCTGCAGGTACTTGCGCAGGTTGGTCCCCCACTGCACTGGCCGCCGAATGCAGGGGCACCACATGCACATCAGCACACTCAGACACACACTTAGGTGCATCGGCAGCCAATTCCGAAGACACCACCTGCACATCATCGACACATTCTTCATGCAGAGGCAAGACGCGATATCCCGTCGCAGCTTCCTCCTTCCGGACCGCCGCTTCCCCACGCAGATGGATGCGAATAAGCCTTCGGACACGTTCCCTGTCCCTGAACCTGCGCCCAAGGGCCACATTGACCCCTCTGCCGAAGAATTTGAGATGTTTGAATTGCTGCAACGCCGTCTGCCTGCTGTCATCGTCCTCGTAGACCAGCTCCAGGTGACGAGACATTCGCTGGCCTTGCCACTCCGTTACCGGGACCACCAGACCAAGACCGCTCATTTTGGAGGCGATCTCCTGTAGATTGGCGCGTTCTGAGAGCCCCCAGACAATCAGATTACGCCCGTCCTTGTCGTACCGATCTACTCGCCGGTACCGTCGAGGCGGCGGTGCCATCTGCCATATAGCGCCGCTCGCCTTATGTTGAAGCGCCGACCCGTGTGCCAGGTTTGGGGAGGAAGGATGAGGCGCAGCTAAGATAGCCTCTCCACGTGGTTCAGGTATTCCGTCATATACGCGAGCCCTCATCCTCCCATCCTGGGACATCGGGCCAGAGCCCGTCGAAGAGGCATTCCCACTGGGATTGTCCAGGTCTTCGGCGATTCTACCTTGTCCCATAAGGGCCACAGTGGTAGCTCCGTGCTTCGCGTATTTGTAATCCATTGAGAGTAGTAGACTGCCAATGTCGCTGGCCATCACCGCCGCGCCTCTTTACGCCGAGGAAAGCGCCCGTCCATGCAATAGCATCGGCGGTATCTGCAACACACACTACACGCATTTTCGCTGGATGCTGCCACGTCGCTTCGTGCCCTTGGGCGCCCGCCAGCACCCCCAGCGTCACCAGAACCTGCCTCACGCACTACACACACTCTCCATCGCATCGCCAACGCCTCTACTCTCATGCCTTATGGACTTTCAGCTGCTCCTAACAATACACATCATGAGGTACGGGTGTCCCCGAGTGGAGCCAGATCGGACGGCGTGCCGCTGAAACTCCTCCCCCACGTGGGTATAGAAGGCGCGAACCTAGCGGTACCTATAGGGTCTTACAGACAAGTATAGTAATCCCAGCCGAAGCTGCTCAGTTAGAAATGCAACGGTGGAGGGTGTGAATGCATGGGGCAAGGCACGGCAACGCAGCAAGGCACTGGCAAGGCATTGGGACCGACTGAAGCCCCTCTCCAACGTGCGCTCATCATGTGTTCCAGCTAGGCAACCCCGAAGAAGCGAAGATAGGGAGGAGACAAAACCCAGATAGGATGAAGATAGGATTAACATGAAGCCGAAATGGAGCCGAGTTGGAACAGGCCAACTCGGCCCCATCTCGGCTCAATGTGAATCCTATCTTCAACCCATCTCGGTACTGTTTCCTCCCAATGCTCACCTCAACAAGATCATCAAACCGGAACTGGAAGCCCCCAGGCATTTACTCGGCAGGAAATTCGGCGAAAATGGGCTAACCAGGAAACCAGACCCAACCCAACAGCCAAGAAAAACGAGCCAACCAACAATCCAACAGACAACCCCACAACTGCCTGGCCGAACCCCTACCGAGTAAATGCCCAGTTGAGAGTTGCGCATATCCCGGTGACCGCCCTCCCCAAGCGGTCACCTTCGTGGGGAGAGGCCCAACCACCTCCTCTTCCCGTGGAGTGCCATCTTGTGCACCCCTTCAGAATAACAATAATAATAATAATAATAATAATAATAATAATAATAATAATAATAATAATAATAATAATACACTCACCTTCTTTATCTCACCCGCGAGGGGAGAACGAAGATTTTGACTGATAAGCTCTAGATCTACTCACAATTCCCGCAAGACAGCTTCAACACTTCCCGACAGATCAATACTTTCAAAGACGTGCTTTGAAACTACTAGCACCGGCTGGAATCGAACTGGCGACAGGTCCCAGTTGGTATATATTGGACTTCGCAATCGCGGTCAGGATAATGGTAATAATAATAATAATAATAATAATAATAATAATAATAATAATAATAATAATAATAATAATAATAATAATAATAATAATAATAATAATAATAATAATAATAATAATAATAATAATAGTGCTTCTCTGTCAATGGCTGATGCAAATCTGCACATGCGCCTCCATCGTCTCACCCGTGAGGGGAGTACGAAGAATTGACGATAGGCTCTAATGACACCCCCGCACGGGCAGTTCCAACACTTCCAGACGGACCGGTATGTTCAATGAAAATACTGGTGGCACCGACGGGAATCGAACTGGCGACAGGGCCCACATGGTAGAACTTGACCACTGGGCTATCACGGTGTCCATAATAATAATAATAATAATAATAATAATAATAATAATAATAATAATAATAATAATAATAATAACAATAATAATAATAATAGTAATAATAATAATAATAATAATAATAATAATAATAATAATAATAATAATAATGGTAATGATAATAATATACTAGTGGCAAGTTTCTATTTGAAAACGGAATGAAAAAAAAAAAAAAAAAAAAAAAAAAAACCTCATATGTCTCCTGCTCTTGGCTTGTTTTGCCTGCGTCTGTTTGTTTTCTTTGCTATTGCTTTTGTTTTGATTAGCCTATATTTTACCTCTGTTTGCTCTCCTTTCTATTAATACTCTGTCTCATTTTATTATTGAGTTTACTACAAGTTCAACACACTAATGATTAAAATTCTAAGTGGCGAAAAAAAAAAAAAAAAGTCGGAAATGGTCAGGTGGGCAAGGACGATCACAACGGTCTGAACTGCGAACTGAATTAAAATAAGAGTTGATTTTTGTTTTGGCCGGATGTCGAAATGACATACAATTACGGTAAACATGCACTAATAGTAGCCATAATAATAATCATAATAACAATAATAACAACAACGATAATAATAATAATGAAAATAATAATAATAATAATAATAATAATAATAATAATAATAATAGTAATAAAAATAATAATAATAATAATAATAATAATAATAATAATAATAATAATAATAATAATAATAATAATAATAATAATAATAATAATAATAATAATAATAATAATAATAATAATAATAATAATAATAATAATAATAATAATAATAATAGTGCTTCTCTGTCAATGGCTGATGCATTTCTGCACATGCGCCTCCATCGTCTCACCCGTGAGGGGAGTACGAAGAATTGACGATAGGCTCTAATGACACCCCCGCAAGGGCAGTTCCAACACTTCCAGACGGACCGGTATGTTCAAAGAAAATACTGGTGGCACCGACGGGAATCGAACTGGCGACAGGGCCCAGATGGTAGAACTTGACCACTGGGCTATCACGGTGTCCATAATAATAATAATAATAATAGTAATAATAATAATAATAATATTACTATATCTGAGGCGTACTGATGCAGCTAAATGGCATATCCTCAACGGACATAAGCCTCCAATACCCTTGTTCGAGGTCCTCCACCCCCCGTGTCAGTCTCTCGCCTGATGATCGGGGCCACCGATGGAGCTCCTAAGGGCAAGACTGCACTAAGCCGAGGTTATTCCGCAGTCCCAGCAACCTCTTGCAAGACGACACCGAATGTGCAAGTGCATACACCAAGCGCGGTTGCTAGAGCTGCCTCGAAACCCCACCCATAACAATCTGGTGTCTGAATAATAGTAATAATAATAATAGTGCTTCTCTGTCAATGGCTGATGCATTTCTGCACATGCGCCTCCATCGTCTCACCCGTGAGGGGAGTACGAAGAATTGACGATAGGCTCTAATGACACCCCCGCAAGGGCAGTTCCAACACTTCCAGACGGACCGGTATGTTCAATGAAAATACTGGTGGCACCGACTGGAATCGAACTGGCGACAGGGCCCCGATGGTAGAACTTGACCACTGGGCTATCACGGTGTCCCCACTGGGCTATCACGGTGTCCAATAATAATAATAATAATAATAATAATAATAATAATAATAATAATAATAATAATAATAATAATAATAATAATAATAATAATAATAATAATAATAATAATAATAATAATAATAATAATAATAATAATAATAATAATAATAATAATAATAATAGTGTGTATCTCCTGCCAATTGCTGAGCCAAAAGGCCATGTGCATCCAGTCCTCCATTCCATAAGGAAAGTCTCCACACCAATCGGTGGAATAAAGGAAGTGACGGCATAGAACATTACTCTAGGAGCTTTATACCAATCAGCCCATGGAAAGGACCGATGGCCTATGTACTCCCTAAATAATAATAATAATAATAATAATAATAATAATAATAATAATAATAATAATAATAATAATAATAATAATAATAATAATAATAATAATAATAATAATATACTTCCTCTATAGGCATACTGATGCAGCTGATGGCACGATCCGTTTCCGTAATAATAATAATAATAATAATAATAATAATAATAATAATAATAATAATAATAATAATAATAATAATAATAATAATAATAATAATAATAATAATAATAGGCTTCCTCAGACTATAGCATCAGATCCAGATCCTGGACATGTGCCTCCATTTAATAATGATAATAATAATAATAATAATAATAATAATAATAATAATAATAATAATAATAATAATAATAATAATAATAATAACAATAATAATAGTAATAATAATAGTACACATATACCTACCTACATGCACACACACACACACACAACACACAACACACAACACAAACACACACAGACACACACACACACACAACACACACACACACACACACACACAACACACACAACACACACAACACAACACACACACACACACACACACACACACACAACACACACACACACAACACACACAACACACACACACCACACACACCACACACACACACACACACACACACACACACAACACACACAACACACACACACGAGAGAGAGAGAGAGAGAGAGAGAGAGAGAGAGAGAGTGTTAGAGAGAGAGAGAGAGAGAGAGAGAGAGAGAGAAAGAAAGAAAGAAAGAAAGAGAGAGAGAGAGAGAGAGAGAGTGAGAGAGAGAGTGAGAGACAGAGAGAGAGAGAGAGAAAGAGAGTGTGTGTGAGAGAGAGAGAGAGCGAGAGCAACAACAACAACAACAACAACAACAACAACAACAATAACAACAACAATAACAACAACAATAACAACAACAATATAACAACAACAACTTAGATTGTTCTACAACTGTTGTATTATTATTATTATTATTAAATTTTACTACAACAACAACAACAACATGACACTGTATTTTTGTGTGTACATGTATTTAACTATGTGTTTAATCACATGTTTTTGTGTGCAACGTGTGTGTTAGTGTGTATGTGTTTGTGTGTATATGTTTGTGTGTATATGTTTCTTTAATTTGAAGAGAAAGCAAATTACCACAAAGTGTAGAGTGCAAATATTTCAATTAAAAGCGAAGTTTGGTTGAACAGACACACTATGCCTAACCAATTTATCACTTACTTGATGTCATGATGTGTCCAGCAGATGATTGAAGCGATGTCTGTGACGAAAGGTATGGTGGAAAAATTTGTTGGTTGACCAACCCAATTTCTGGTACTCGAGAGTCAAGACATCATCATGCCCAAAAGTGATCGTGGAGGGAAATAAACTGCGCCCAAGAAAACACATGCTTCCACCAACAACAACCAACAACCAACAACCAACAACAACCGGTACCAGCAACCAACAACAACCAACGTTAATTATAACATGTATAACAGGTACCGGTACCAACAACAACCAACAACAACCAACAACAGCCGCAACAGATATCACAACAACAACAGCAACAACAGCAACAGCAGCAACAACAGCAGTACTAACAGCAACAACAACATGTACAGCAACGGAAACAACAACAACAACAACAACAGCAACAACAACAACAACAGCAACAACAACAGCAACAACAACAGCAACATCAGCATCAGAATTCGAAGCAGCAGCATCTGCTCCTAGCAATAACAACAACAAAGCACAACAACAACAACAACAACAACAACAGCTGCAGCAGCAACAACAACAACAACAACAACAACAACACCAACAACAACACCAACAACAACTAGAACAACAACAAACAACAAGAGCAGCAGTAGCCACAATATCATCAACACCTGATTTGTTAACGACACCAATCATCATCAACAACAACAATAACAACAACAGCAACAACATCGTTAATAACAATAATAAGATTAACAACAACAATAACAACAACAACAATGACGCTCTTCATCACACACCTCCACTAGAACTGCCTTTGCAAATATCTTTTGGGGAAGAAATAAAAACAGAGTACACATGGCTTCAAGAGCACACCAGGACCCGCAAAAGGGGCAGGGTCCAGCGATACAAGTTCAATGCGAAACAAGGTCGTCAAGTGCGACCAAGACTGCTTCTTTTCTCAGCTGCACAATCAACCGATGGTAAAACATTTCACTACGTTTCATGCAAATGACAAGTGTTTTTCTTCTATTCTTGGTTAATAGGAGATAATGAAATGGGGACACATTGCTCTTTCGCGAACGGCTCTGCTAAGGTTGCCACCCCCCTCCCCACACACACAAATCCATAATTACGCTTGATAATATGTTTTAAATGATTTTGTGTTAGGCTTTTGGAGCATTTGCAGTCAAGCTGCGAGACAACGGCGATATCCATCACGTGCAAGCTTTGTTTGTGGACAAGGATGATCAAGTTGTACCAGCAAACTATCCTGCTGTCGCAATAACCATCACTGAAAATTTTTTCCTTCGAAGTTCAAACCTGAGGAACTATCAAATTTGAGCAGCGACATCAACCGTTCCTTATCTGCATGGGTGCAAGATTTATGGTAATCAAATTATTACTTTCTTCTGTTCAGAAGTCTCAGCCTTACTAATCACAATGTCATATAATTTCTTTTTAATAGTTCGAAAACACCATCGATGGACCGGCCACTGAAGTGTCTTCGAGTTTCGAAGGCGCCCGTTTGCCAACCAGAGACCCTCAAGCCAGCACGCGTCCGTCGAGCCAAGGGAAGAAAGCCTGGTGCCACCGTGTCGCAGGAGCATCATGATCAGTCAGCATTTGAGGGTGCTCATGCTAGCCCTGCAATTCAAGAGCATGCAACTGCGGCTGATTTAACAAAAGTTTTGGAAAAAGTAACAAAGAACACAGTGCGGGACGTAATAAAGGAAATAAAGCCTTGTTTAAGCTAGGCAATGTCAAAAAGACTAAAAATGCCAAGCAGGATGATGGTGTCATCAACAAGATAAGTGATAAGCTGGACCAACAAGCTAAGAGCTTGGATGCAGCGGCTGCTGCAATCAACAAGTTAACAGATAAACTGAACAATACACATGAAAAGTCTGATTTGGAATCTGGGTCTGCTTCGGAAAATAGCAGCGAAGATGAAAATGATTTTGAAAAAAGAAGCTGTAATTTCTGTGCAGTTCCTAGTTCTTACTATTTTGGACCAGTTGCACTGCCTCCTATCTCGTCGGTACCGACTCCTATCTCATCTGTACCAACTCACCAAGAGCTCATGCATCAACAGATGCAGGTATCACCAGCTTCGGTCCTGGGCCAAGCCCAGGTCTGCCCTACAGTTCCACAATTCGTGTCGTTCAACTTTCCAGCACCCTACAGTTCCACAATTTTCTTACTCTTTCCCTGTTCCTCTTCCTAGTTACAGCGGTGGGACGATTTATCAAACACCACCTCATCCCGTTACGCACAACCATGCAGAAAAAAAAAAAAAGAAAGCGCATTCGAGTAAGCGCTGCATTGCTTTCAAAAGGCAGAAACAAATTCACGAGGTTGACTAATTTCTATCCTAGCTTTCCTGATCCCGATCTGTTTGTTATTTTGTTGAATGAAATTCTTAGTCTTAAGTAAATTCACTTGTACAGCCTGGTACTACTATGAATATTTATATTGTCTCACTGTCAATATTATTCAAATTAAAGGTAGTTAATGCAGTGACTTACAGTCGGAATCAGAACTTCCGAATCATACTGATACTGGAATATGTATGCAGACGACGATTATGAATTTTAAATTTTTGAATCAAGTTAAATATAAATTTTAAATAAAGTTTGTTACAATAAGCATTACAGATTTATAATACTCATTTGAGTTGTAAAATCATCTTTAATAGCAGTTTGTACTTAAAGCAACGTTCAGGTAATATTAATAACAATCAGTCACAGTCACACTGAAAAAAATGACTAGATTTGAAATCAGCCCTGATTAAAATACTAAATTTATATTATTCAAAATACTATAGTTAGATTTTAAAATTTTGTAAAAATTTAAAATTAGATTAAACCATTGATTAAATTTTATAAAACACAATTTAGTTTCTAAGTGCTAGTGATTTGGTAATATACAAAACTTGAACAAAGAAACTTGAACAACACATACGTGACAAATCTCTACAGCAGCCGAAGTACGAAGGCAGCAGAAAAGCCGCTACAAAAGGTTTGTAACGGTTTGATTCAAGTTTTGAAAAATTCAATCAAAAACTAATAATTCAGAACAAATTTCACATTAATATAATCAGATTCAAGTAAAAAATAATCAGGAAATGTACCATCCAAATGCCGCAAAATGTGAGCAAGGTAAAGTATTTTTCCCAAGGCAAAAATTTTCCCAATAATATTTTCACAGTTGCTTGGGTAGTGTAATGCCCCCAACGATAGCTCGCAAAAAAAAGTCGGTAATACAACCAAACACAGTCCTCAAGAATGAGAATGATGTCTCGTTGTATTAGCTCAGTGAAGCCAAAAAGGAAAACGGTAACAGACCAGGAATAAAATGTCATCAGGTCCAATCCGGACAAATAATACTGAAAAACAAGCTGGTGCACCTGTCACCAGGAAAAGGTATTTTTTACCGGCTATCCGGGGGGTGATGCCTACAGTACCCCCTCCCGATTTTATGAGGGAAATAGCATTTTCGTCATACACCTTCTGATTTCTTTCTGCAAATAGTATGCGCTATGGAGTCATGCCACACAGCGCATCGACCCACGGATAGACGCTAAAAGACGATAAATATATCCTCATACGGCACGTCAAAGCGGATTCTCTAGCCTTTCTTGTAAATTTTGAACTCCTTCCCCTCAATTTCTTTTTTTTTTTTTTTTTTTTTTTTCGGCAGTATGTCAAGAACAAACGTACTATTAATAAAAAAAATACAAGCAACGTGGTGCTGTAGTACGATTCCCCCTTTGATCTCCTTCTTCTTCTTATCATTATCATTATTATTATTATTATTCACAGGGAGATCGTAAGTACATTGTCTTTTTCAATGACATACCCTTGTATAAGGCGGATATCCTATGATATAGTATTAGGGGGCCAGTCCTAATAGCTATATCCGAAGTCGAGGTGTATGTACCCGACCCTGCGATATACCGACACAAGTAGAGATTGACCGTGCTCAGGTACGACAGTATATAATCTATCGTAAAAAATAATTTAATGAAAGGTTCAGAGAACATTTCATTTTCGAGAACATCATCCCAGGACTTGGAAAGGGTCATACCCGGGAACACCATCGCTCAATACACTAGCGATCCCCGTATACGGTGTAGTATCATCGTCGATCGACCTTTCGCACTCGTATGTTGCGATCGAATGCCAAGTTATATCACTGAGTCTTTTTAATATTAATATTGATAACTGATGATGCATGATCAAATCATGATACGCCGTGGGCAATCAATCAGTTTATTTGAGACGCATAAAGAAAAATAGTTTCTTTGTCACTGCCTTCGTCGTCTGGCGCGGATTTCTTTGCCTGGTGGAGGACCACCAACAAAAGTCAGATCGAACTTTGACTGTTCGAGAATGTCCCAGATCTTATTAGGGATTCCGCCCAACGATAATTCAAAAGGGACATCAAGCACTCCTCTTGGCAGTGTCTGAATGGTCCACGCAGTGTAATCCTTGTCTCTGGGAGTAATTGTATCATCCCATGTCTCAAGACTTTTTGCGTCTTTATATACTGGCAGATAATGTCTTGCCTTTGGATCCTCAACCGGGTCCATACTTCTCCAGAACTGGAGTATCGGTTGTACTATCTTTGCGGCTGATGATATTTTGAGTGTCAGTGTGACACGCATCTGTCGTGGGACCGCCACGACCCGCATCAAGTATAAGTCTGAGAGAGTGTCATCAGCAACATGTTGTTCCGCTGGTCTCATCAGATAGAAAGCATTTTTCACCCATGCGATGGTTGCTATCGCATCGCCTTCCTTCCATCGCTCATGGACATGATGTCGTAGTAGTGATCAACAGGAGGACAGTGTCAGCTCCTATGTTTGGTTTTTGTTCGTTTGTGTTCTGTTCCTCCTTCAGTCGATTGACTAGTGAAGAGATAAACTAATAGAGAGGGTAGGATAAGATTCCCTGTCCTCTATGAAACACTGTTTGTATGTTTGTTTTTGTTTGAGAAAAATAGTCTTTGAGACTTTCTCCGATTTCTTGTTCTCCTTACTCAGATTACTTTCTCCTCCTTCTTTTCTATATTGTATCTAGTATGAGGCACTTGGACCTACACACAGATAGTAATAGAGAAGCTAGAAAAGCTCTCCTTGAGAAGTCGACAGTCGGTCGGATAGGTTCTCAGACCTACCTTTAGAAAACGATCAGAGATTTGCAAAAATACTCTGACGTATGTGTGAGATAATGCGGATAAATGCACAAACTAGAAGGGTAAAGTGTTGTGCTCCTGTCCCTATGCTTGTTTGTGTTTTGTGTGTGTTCCTTCACTCTTCTGTCCACCTCCTTCTTCTTGGTCTCTGTGTGAGAACAGCAAGAACGACAGAGAGTTTGTATCTGATGTCTCCTTGTGAGCATACAGATACTGATTGGGCTAGAGGGTACGAGACACCTGCTTGAGACCAATCAAATTATTTGTTTTGTGAAAGAGTTATGAGGGAGCTGTGTTGGAGTATTTGTTTTCGTCTGACGTCCCCGTGTGAGACAGGTCAGTGAAAATTCACTCTGTTGCCTGTGTGGCAAAGCAGAAAGAAATCACCCTAGTGATGTGGACTCCAAATGTAATGCCCCCAACGATAGCTCGTAAAAAGTCGGTAATACAACCACAGTCCTCAAGAATGAGAATGATGTCTCGTTGTATTAGCTCAGTGAAGCCAAAAAGGAAAACGGCAACAGACCAGGAATAAAATGGCATCAGGTCCAATCCGGACAAATAATACTGAAAAACAAGCTGGTGCACCTGTCACCAGGAAAAGGTATTTTTTACCGGCTATCCGGGGGGTGATGCCTACAGTAGTCACGTTGATTTGACAATAGGCAGGACAGTCAATAATGCCAATGTTAACTGAAAAGTGAAAGACCTGTGCCTAAGTTAGTCAGTTTGTGTGACGTGGAAGTCAAAGAGTCAGTTCTTTTATTATAGTACGTCGAGTTATTAAAGTGCGTTTCCATACTGCGTGATAGTCTTGCTAGGTAGCCAGGATAGATCCTGAAAGGGGTCGGTAAAGGTTACACGATGGGTAGCTTCCCAAAATGTAGTCGTTTCGCTCGACATATAACCGTTAAGATAACAACTAACTACATCTATCCCCCCTACTGCTTCAGGTACACATGCTCTGCGGGCCGAAACACCACACTAACTACATCTATTACATCTCGGCTCTGCCGGAACCGAAATCTTGGTATTAATAACTTCCTCTTATTGTGTTTGGGTTGACACAGGGGTATATTAAAGTAGCACATATTTACCTATATGCGCCTACAATTGTAACTACTTACTAGGTCAGAAAACTATTTACTTATTGTCAATCGCAACGTCAACATAAAAATTACAAGAGATCCTTAATTATTAAAAGTAATTTCTAATTGATTGTTCAGACAAAAAAAGATAGCTTATTCTAACAGAAAAAGCATGTCGGTGACCTCATTTTAGAGTGTAAGGTTCGACATATCTGTAAAACAGATGTGAATAATAATAATAATAATAATAATAATAATAATAATAATAATAATAATAATAATAATAATAATAGTAATAATAATAATAATAATAATAATAATAATAATAATATTAATAATAATAATAATAATAATAATGATAATAATGATAATAATAATAATAATAATAATAATAATAATAATAATAATAATAGTAATGTTATATAGTGCTTCTCTGTCAATGGCTGATGCATTTCTGCACATGCGCCTCCATCGTCTCACCCGTGAGGGGAGTACGAAGAATTGACGATAGGCTCTAATGACACCCCCGCAAGGACAGTTCCAACACTTCCAGACGGACCGGTATGTTCAATGAAAATACTGGTCCAGACGGACCGGTATGTTCAATGAAAATACTGGTGGCACCGACGGGAATCGAACTGGCGACAGGGCCCAGATGGTAGAACTTGACCACTGGGCTATCACGGTGTCCACAATAATAATAATAATAATAATAATAATAATAATAATAATAATAATAAAAATAATAATATTAATAACAATAATAATAATAGTGCTTCTCTGTCAATGGCTGATGCATTTCTGCACATGCGCCTCCATCCTCACCCGTAAGGGGAGTACGAAGAATTGACGATAAGCTCTAATGACACCCCCGCAAGGGCAGTTCCAACACTTCCAGACGGGCCGGTATGTTCAATGAAAATACTGGTCCAGACGGATCGGTATGTTCAATGAAAATACTGGTGGCACCGACGGGAATCGAACTGGCGACAGGGCCCAGATGGTAGAACTTGACCACTGGGCTATCACGGTGTCCATAAAACAATAATAATAATAATAATAATAATAATAATAATAATAATAATAATAATAATAATGATAATAACGATAATAATAATAATAATAATAATAATAATAATAATAATAATAATAATAATAATAATAATAATAATAATAATAATAGTGCTTCTCTGTCAATGGCTGATGCAAATCTGCACATGTGCCTCCATCGTCTCACCCGTGAGGGGAGTACGAAGAATTGACGATAGGCTCTAATGACACCCCCGCACGGGCAGTTCCAACACTTCCAGACGGACCGGTATGTTCAATGAAGATACTGGTGGCACCGACGGGAATCGAACTGGCGGGGCCCAGATGGTAGAACTTGACCACTGGGCCATCACGGTGTCCAATAATAATAATAATAATAACAATAATAATAATAATAATAATAATAATAACAATAATAATAACAATAATAATAGTAATAATAATAGCAATACTACTACTACTACTACTACTACTACTACTACTACTACTACTACTACTACTACTACTACTACTACTACTACTACTACTACTACTACTACTACTACTACTACTACTACTCCTACTACTACTCCTACTACCACTACTACTACTTATACTAATACTAATACTAATACTAATACTAATACTAATACTACTATTACTAATACTAATAATACTACTATTACTACTACTACTACTACTACTACTACTACTACTACTACTACTACTACTACTACTACTACTACTACTGCTACTACTACTACTACTACTAATAATAATAATACTAATAACAATAATAATAACAATAATAATAATAATAATAATAATAATAATAATAATAATAATAATAACAATAATAGTGCTTCTCTGTCAATGGCTGATGCATTTCTGCACATGCGCCTCCATCGTCTCACCCGTGAGGGGAGTACGAAGAATTGACGATAAGCTCTAATGACACCCCCGCAAGGGCAGTTCCAACACTTCCAGACGGGCCGGTATGTTCAATGAAAATACTGGTCCAGAAATAGACAGGTATGTTCAATGAAAATACTGGTGGCACCGACGGGAATCGAACTGGCGACAGGGCCCAGATGGTAGAACTTGACCACTGGGCTATCACGGTGTCCATAATAACAATAATAATAATAATAATAACAATAATAATAATAATAATAATAATAGTAATGATATTAATGATAACAATAATAGTAAAAATAGTAATAATAATATTTAATAATAATAATAATAATAATAATAATAATAATAATAATAATAATGATAATAATAATAACAATAGTAATATTAATAACTAGGGGCTGCGCCAACACCTGAAAGGATGGTTTACCGGTGCGCGAACGCACCAAACCCCGCCAGCCCCACTTCTTATCACTTTTTGGAGGGCCCCGCACTCCCCACTCCCCGGACCTCCCCCCCCCCCCCCCCCCCTCCCGCCCCCTTTCCCTTCGACAGGGTACGTTGAATTCCCGGAGGTGCCGCAAAGGGCGCCTGGTGGCAAAAAACCTCAATTTTCAGGTGTGGGTGCCACCCGCGACCAGAACGGGTACGTAAAATCACAGGGCTTGGGTTCCCGGGGGGAAGGGCCCCCCGGACCCACCCTTTCCCGTCGACAGCGTACGTTCAATCGCCGGAGGCACCGGCAAGTACTGCCAAAAACAAGGAAATTTGGCATTCAGGACACTCCCCTAACGCAAATATTTGTTTGAATTCCAAAAAAATTATATAAGATCGAGTCTGGAGCTATCCACCCTGCCAATATGAGCTCCCAACTCTTCCTGGTTCACACAAACCATGATTTATTCCGATGGGAGAGCAGAAAACAGGCCAAAAAAACATGGAATTTTGGCATTCAGGACACTCCCCTAACGCGAATATTTGTGTGAATTCCAAAGAAATCATATCAGCATCAACATCGAGTCTGGGGCTAGCCACCCTGCCAATATGAGCTCCCAACTCTTCCTGGTTTACACAAACCATGATTTATTCTGACGAGGGTGCAGAAAATAGGCTAAAAAAAAACAAGGAATTTTCGCATACAAGACACTCCCCTAACGCAAATATTTACGTGAATTCCAAAGAAATTATATCAGCATCAGCATCCAGTCTGAAGCTAGCCACGCTGCAAATATGAGCTCCCAACTCCTCCTGGTTCACACAAACCATGATTTATTCCGAATGGGGTTCAGAAAAAAGGAATTTTGGCATTCAGGACACTCCCCTAACACAAATATTTGCGTGAATTCCAAAAAAATGATATCAGCATCAAGATCGAGTCTGGGGCTAACCACCGTGCAAATATGAGCTCCGAACTCGTCCTCGTTCCGACAAACCATGATTTATTCCGACAGGGGTGCGGAAATGGTGGGGGGGTGGGTGGGGGTGGGGGTGGGGTACACAATGTTCATTTTCCCCCTCCCCCCAAACCCCCCACCCCCTTGACCAACACCTTTCAGGGATAATAATGATAATAATAATAATAATGATAATAATAATAATAATCATAATAATAATAATAATAATAATAATAATAATAATAATAATAATAATAATAATAATAATAATAATAATAATAATAATAATACTAATAATAATAATAATAATAATAATGATAATAATAATAATAATAATAATAATAATAATAATAATAATAATAATAATACTTCCTCTAAGGCATACTGATGCAGCTGATGGCACGATCCGTTTCCGGACATGAGCCTCCATGCCCTTGTTCGAGGTGCTCCATCCCCACCTAGTCAGTCTCTCGACTGATTATAGGGGCCACCGATGGAGCTCCTGAGGGCAAGACTACACTAAGCCGAGGTTATTCCGCAGTCCCAACAACCTCTTGCAAAACGTTGCCGCATGTGCAAGTGCGTACACCAAGCATGGTTGCTAGAACTACCTCAAAACCCCACCCATAACAATTTGGTATCCGCTGGGTCCACGGGCTATCAACCGGCATAGCGGAGTTTAAGATCTTCGACAGGCGCCCAACGACCCTCCTCCCCAGCATCATCCACCAAATGGTTTTGAGTTGGCATCACAGTTTAACGCCGTAAGGCCATTGGGCTGGAGCTCTGATAAACAAGCGTGACTAAGTTTTTATAATCAGGTGTTACCCTCAAATACATCACAGTCAACACTCCGAGAAGAAAGATATACTTCCTCTAAGGCATACTGATGCAGCTGATGGCACGATCTGTTTCCGGACATGAGCAATAATAATGATAGTAATAATTTAATATATCTGAGGCGTACTGATGCAGCTAATGGCATATCCTCAACGGACATAAGCCTCCAATACCCTTGTTCGAGGTCCTCCACCCCCCCGTGTCAGTCTCTCGCCTGATGATCGGGGCCACCGATGGAGCTCCTGAGGACAAGACTGCACTAAGCCGAGGTTATTCCGCAGTCCCAGCAACCTCTTGCAAGACGTCACCGAATGTTCAAGTGCATACACCAAGCGCGGTTGCTGAGCTGCCTCGAAACCCCACCCATAACAATCTGGTGTCTGCTGGGTCCTGGGCTATCAACCAGCATATGCGGAATTTAAGATCTTTTACGCGCGCAACGACCCTCCTCCCCAGCATCTACCACCAAAGGGTTATGAGTTGGCGTCACAGTTTAACGCCTTGAGGCCATTGGGCTGGAACTCTGTTTAGCAAGTGTGACTAGGTTTTTTCATCGGGATTTCCCTCAAATATGTCACAGTCAACACTCCAAGGCAGATTTACTATATCTGAGGCGTACTGATGCAGCTAATGGCATATCCTCAACGGACATAAGCCTCCAATACCCTTGTTCGAGGTCCTCCACCCCCCCGTGTCAGTCTCTCGCCTGATGATCGGGGCCACCGATGGAGCTCCTGAGGGCAAGACTGCACTAAGCCGAGGTTATTCCGCAGTCCCAGCAACCTCTTGCAAGACGTCACCGAATGTGCAAGTGCATACACCAAGCGCGGTTGCTAGAGCTGCCTCGAAACCCCACCCATAACAATCTGGTGTCTGCTGGGTCCTGGGCTATCAACCAGCATATGCGGAGTTTAAGATCTTTTACGCGCGCAACGACCGTCCTCCCCAGCATCTACCACCAAAGGGTTATGAGTTGGCGTCACAGTTTAACGCCTTGAGGCCATTGGGCTGGAACAATAATAGTAATAATAATAATAATAATAATAATAATAATAATAATAATAATAATAATAATAACAATAATAATAATAATAATAATAATAATAGGCTTCCTCAGACTATAGCATCAGATCCAGATCCTGGACATGTGCCTCCATTAAAAATAATAATAATAATAATAATAATAATAATAATAATAATAGTAATAGTAATAGTAATAATAATAATAATAATAATAATAATAATAATAATAATAATAATAGTAATAGTGCTTCTCTGTCAATGGCTGATGCATTTCTGCACATGCGCCTCCATCGTCTCACCCGTGAGGGGAGTACGAAGAATTGACGATAGGCTGTAATGACACCCCCGCAAGGGCAGTTCCAACACTTCCAGACGGACCGGTATGTTCAATGAAAATACTGGTCCAGACGGACCGGTATGTTCAATGAAAATACTGGTGGCACCGACGGGAATCGAACTGGCGACAGGGCCCAGATGGTAGAACTTGACCACTGGGCTATCACGGTGTCCAAAATAATAATAATAATAATAGTAATAATAATAATAATAATAATAATAATAATAATAATATATATATATTGATCTGTCATGGCTGAGCCCGAGGGCCATGCGCCTCCATCCCTCGACCCAACAGGGACTACAGTGAGTATGTTGGGGAGGGAAGAGTGACTCTAACCATCCTGCATAGAAGGCCCCAAAAGGAAGTCCCTACTACCCGCACAGTGTCGGGTACCTTGCAGGAAATCAACTACAAATGATTGATCTTCCCCGCGTGAGAGCTCCACGAGACTGGGTAGGTCCCGCATGGAGGTACTCACAATAATAATAATAATAATAATAATAATAATAATAATAATAATAATAATAACAACAACAACAACAACGACAACAACAACAACAACAACAACAACAACAAACAACAACAACAACAAAAAAAACAACAACAACAACAAAAAAAAAAAACAACAACAACAACAACAAACAACA